>JABSTQ010001304.1:0-23497 GCA_013358835.2 Ixodes persulcatus | reverse complement strand
ACACCCACGCCACACCGCAGTCAAACGCTCGAATTCGCCAGAGACCCGCCAGACTGGATTACGGATTACCAAAATTGTGCCAAAACAATGCCCAAATTGACCCGCCTGGTCGCCAAAAAAAAAACTCATTTTTTCCAACGAGGTCACTATGAACAAAATACAAAGACAAAACCCTTCGCAATTTGTGAGTCATTTTGGGCAAAGTGCCCCCACTTTGATCCTCATTCCCGTGGATGACGAAAACCTCTGAGATCATCCCTACTGTTTTGGTGATATCAGAAAAATCTGCTCAACCCATCGGCATTGCCGTTCAATTTACCTTTCTTGTACCTTACGCTGAAGTATATTGCTGGAGATTGAGACTCCATCGGAGCAAGCGGCCATTTTTGGGCGACATTTGGCGAAGCCACGTAAAGGGAACAATGATCGGTCTCGAAGGTGAACCATCGCCCCCCCCCCCCCACCCCCCCCCCCCCCCCCCCCCCCCCCAACACACACACCACACTTTTCTTTGTTTGTGTGTTTTGTTTTAACTACCTGTAAAAACTGTACAGAGAGACGTGCGGGTTGGTGTTATGGGCATACCTACTGCATGGGCGCCAGCCTTTCCGTAACACCTGCACACCCTGCATGTCCCTACCCACCCAAAGTGCAATAAAATATCAAATATCAAATATCAAACTTCTGTGCCGCCCACACCAAACACGCGCACTCCTTTTCAGAGGCGCAGTAACGCTCCTCTCCACGGTTAGTTTACGACTAGCGTACAAAATTGGATGTTCTTCCTGGTCATCTCCCAGCTGACTTAACACCACCCCAGCCCTCTGTCACTAGCGTCACATTGCACTACGACCTCTTTGTCGTAATCCGGTGCACGAAGCACGGGACGGGAATCAGCGCCCCCCTTAAACTTTGAAACGCGCTTTCCTTCGCCGCGTCCCAAACCACGTTACCCGGCTCTCCCTTCGGAGTGCATCAGTCAAGGGGCTTGCTACCTGGGAATAGTCGGGTATGTAGCGCTGATAATACCCGACGAGTCCCAGAAACGAGCGAATGTCAGTTTTTGTCCGGGGTGTCGGAAAGTCGGCGATCGGAGGCTCAATCTTGAGCTCCGAATGCCGCCTCGTTCCCTGGCCGACAACATGACCCAGGTAACTCACATGTGAACAACCAAGATTGCACTTTTTGGCCTTCATGGTTAGCCCCGCGTCGCGCAACCTAGTGAACCCGCTTCTTAGGTGCACGATATGCTCCTCCCACGTGTCGGAAAATATCGCCACATCATCTAAATAAGGGAGCGCAAAACCGTCCATACCTTTCAGGACTTTGTCCATCAATTTAGAGAAGCTGAATGGCGCATTCTTGAGCCCGAAACGCAGTACGAGAGGCCGGAAAGTCCCCACCGGAGAAATGAACGCGGCGTACCGGCTCGCACTTTCCGACATAGGAACCTGCCAATAACCGCGTACGAGATCGAGCGTCGAAATGTACCTCGCGGAGCTTACCCTTTCTAACCTCTCCTCGATGTTAGGAATAGGATATAACTGGTCCTTTGTGATTGCGTTTAGCTTCCTGTAATCCACACACGACCGGGGGTCTTTACCGGGAGCCTCGACGAGAATCAAGGGCGACGCGTAGTCGCTTTCGGCGGGCTCGATTACCCCAAGATCCAGCATGTGCTTTATCTCAGCCTCGATGATCTCCTTCTGCCGAGGCGACACCCTGTACGCCTTGAACCTGACTGGCTCGGTTGAAATGAGCTCTATCTCATGAGTCATGAGGTCTGTCCTTCCCGGTCGATCACTGAAAGTGTCGCGAAACTCGTTTAGGAGTACTTTTAGATCATCTACCTGCGCTTGTTCGAGAAGATCTGCGTTCACGGAAAGTGCCATGATTTCATCTATATCGCTTTCAGCGCCTGGGCTGATTCCGTTCCATTCTGGAATTTCGGTAGGTAGCTCTTAGGGCATGTCTAACGTCAGGTTAACGACACCCTGTCTTTCAACGAACGGTTTCACCAGGTTGCAGTGATAGATTTTCACCTGTTTTCTATATCCTGGCACTTTCAGCGCATAGTTACTTTGCGACAGCTTGTCAATGACCTCCACGGGCCCCTCCCAGTGAACTTCAAGTTTGTTCTTTCGCGCCGTTCTAAGAATCATTACACGATCACCAACCTCAAAGGTTCGGAGTCGTGCGTTCCTGTCATAGTACACTTTTGCGGTTTCTTGAGCCTCTTTCATGTTTTTGTCGACTAGTTCACGCGTAATACTTAGCCGTTCCAGCAACGCCAACACATAGTCTACAACCGTTTGGTTTTCTCCCGTCCCTTCCCACATTTCTCTCAGCATTCGAAGCGGAGAGCGAAGGGCTCTCCCGTAGACCTACTCGGCCGGCGTGAAACCAGTGGCTTCATGCGGCACAGTTCTCAGAGCGAACATAGTTGCTGGGAGACAGCTTTCCCAGTCCTCTTTGTGTTCGTGACACAAAGCGCGTAGCACTCTCTTGAGCACAGAGTGCCATTTCTCCACGCTGTTGGACTGAGGGTGATACACGGAGCTGTGTTTCAGCCTCACCCCACACCTCTGCAAAAACGTGGTCGTTAATGCGCTTGTGAAAACTGTGCCCTGGTCAGCCTGAATTTCCGCGGGAAATCCGATCCGCGCGAAAACCGTCAACAGAGCGTCGACTATCTCCGACGAGCTGAGTTCCTTCAGAGGAATTGCTTCTGGAAATTTGGTTGCCGGGCAGATCATGGTGAGCAGGTACTTATAGCCTGACTTAGTTCTGGGCAATGGGCCAACTCGTCGACGAAATCACAAGTCGACGAAATGGCTCCGAGATCAGCGGGACGAGTTTTAATGGAGCTTTCCATTTCTCTCCCGGTTTCTCGACTCGCTGGCATGCATCACACGACTTTACGTAGCACATACGTCTTTAAAGCACCCCGGCCAGTAATACTCTCCCAGCAACCTCTCTTTCGTTTTGTTCACACCCAGATGACCTGACCAGCAATTTCCGTGGCAAAGACTCAGAAGGTCATCGCGGTACTTTGTCGGAACAACCAAGTGATCTAAGACCCTACCTTTGCGGTCCTTGTAGTGCCGATACAACAATCCGCCTTTTTCATGCACCGTCACATTGGCCCTAGCAATACCCTCCTTGGCTGTATCGTGCAACCTTGACAAACTAGGGTCGCTCTTTTGCTCGGCTGTCAGAGACCTTCTGTCCACCCGCAACAGACGATCCAAATTACGTGAGGTCGGAGCTAAGAGAGACCCCTCAACGATCCCTTCTTCCTCCGCCTCCTGCGCTGACGCGTTGGGGCCTTGTACGCTTTCTGGTGCTACGAGGTCGGGCTGTTCTACAACCTGGTCCCCTCATCCCGTTTCTCTGCCTCCAACTCTGGGAGTGCTTGCTCCCCGTCAGCTGCTTCTGGCTCTGGATCACTCGTCAACAAAGGGGCAAGCTGACGCGATTTGGACCTCGTCAACGCTTGAACCAGTCCTTTTCCCAGTTGTTGACCCCTTTCGGGCAGCAAGAAATCCGACCGGTTAGAGAACAAATAGGGATACTCCAACGGGACTGTTTGCGAGACAGCCGCCTCTGTCACCAGTTCTCCGAACGGGCCAGTTATCTTTACTCTCGCCATAGGCAGACAGACACTGTGCTCTTCAAGCACCTGCTTGATCTAAGCTACCTCTCCAGTAAAGTCGGATGTAGTTACATACGACGGATGAACAACGTCCATCGTCGCTACACTGTCCCGAAGCACACTGCACGGCTTTCCGTTTACCTGGAGCTCGTGAAGATAGGGACGAAGAAGCTTCAGGTTCTCGTCACTACCGTTCACGTACGAGAACACAACCCGCGGTTTCTTACATCTGGCCGCTGTGTGTCCCGGCTCCTGACAGTTGTAGCACAGGAACGGCTTCCTTGCTTCGAACTGCCCTCTTTGGTTTTTCCGCGCCTCGTCTCCGTTCGAGTGATCTGCGCTTTTTTCGGGGACCTTTTTTTCTGTTTCGGGCTTCTCGGGCCTTTTATCTCGCGAGCCGTTTCCCTGTTGGTGTTGGAACTCGGAAGAAGGTTGTCGAAGGTTCCATTCTTAACAGCCCCAACTCTACTGTTCTGCGAGTTTAATCGCTGTTGTTCAACTTCGAGCTCTAGCCTTTTTAGCGCTCGTTCCTCTTTCGCTGCAGCTTCGCTCTTAGCGTTCTGAAGCAGTTCCCACGCAATTTTAATTTCCTCTGCTCTTCAACCATTCTATCAGGTTGGTTTTAAGCACGTACGCGAATTCCGAGTAGCCCTCGCTGCTCTTTTTGGATGCGTTTCTAAACCTTTGACGGAACGCCTCGGCAGAAAGGCGGTACCGCTTCAAAAGGCTGGACTTCACCTTGTCGTAGTCGTCCGCGTCTCCAGCACTAAGGCGCGCGACAACCTCTGCAGCCTCACAGGGCAACAAAGTCAAAAGCCGCTGCGGCCACGTTTCTGGGGCGAAGCTCAACTTCTCACATGTCCTCTCAAAGTTAACTAATACCCCTGTCAGACGGGAAAGTAAATGTCATTTTGATTGAATGTCATTCACCGCTCGGCGAATCAGCTCGTGATCCTGGTTCTTCACGTGATCCTGGTTCTTCATCGCTCACGTTCATTGGCCGAGCTGTAATGTCATTTTGCTTAAATGTCATTTAACGTGCCCGTCTGACAGGGGTATAAGAATAGGCCCACGTCTTCCCCAACTTTAAACGGCTGCAGGAGCTTCTTCATTTGATACGACTCGGTCTCACTTGCTCGTACCGGAGCCCCAGAAACGTGGCCGCTGGCATGCATCACACGACTTTACGTAGCACTCTACGTCTTTAAAGCACCCCGGCCAGTAATACTCTCCCAGCAACTTCTCTTTCGTTTTGTTCACACCCAGATGACCTGACCAGCAATTTCCGTGGCAAAGACTCAGAAGGTCATCGCGGTACTTTGTCGGAACAACCAAGTGATCTAAGACCCTACCTTTGCGGTCCTTGTAGTGCCGATACAACAATCCGCCTTTTTCATGCACCGTCACATTGGCCCTAGCAATACCCTCCTTGGCTGTATCGTGCAACCTTGACAAACTAGGGTCGCTCTTTTGCTCGGCTGTCAGAGACCTTCTGTCCACCCGCAACAGACGATCAAAATTACGTGAAGTCGGAGCTAAGAGAGACCCCTCAACGATCCCTTCTTCCTCCGCCTCTAACAAGCCCCTCTCTTCACAAGAGCCTGCGCTTCAGATTGTTATTTCACATTTTTATCGCTGGGGGCTAGGATTTCGGACATTGGTCTATAGCAGGGGTCTCAAACACGCGGCCCGCGGGCCGCATGCGGCCCGCAACTCGCTGGGACTCGGCCCGCAGGCAATCGGCTACGTGTCCTAATCCCAATGTCTCGAGCGCTAGAACTGACACGCGCCATCGTGATCTCATCTCGCCGATACATTTTTGCTCGAAAAGTAGCGATGCTTTTTTAACGCATTCACATCGTTTATACCTATTTGTGTTCATTCAGATTTTTGTGATGTGACACAATTCCGCTATTAGGCTGCAAGCGCGAGCTCTTTTGTTGAAGGATGCATCTCGGCTGCGCGAACTCTCGATCAGCAGGAGCAACTGGCAAAAATAAAGCTACGAGCTCGGGATTTTCGTCTTTAAAACTATATCACCGTTAAACGACAAGTATTTGTTCGAGTGTTGTAGTAAAAATCGTCAGGAAAACAACAACTGTCATACTAATTGATTGTTTTAGAGACATGCTGAGCTTAGTCAGTTCCTGTGTGATTTGAGCAACGGGAACGACAGTGTACTTCTATTAAAAATGCCAGCACGTTGGCGGAGCGGTGTCATTTTTATTCTTATCACACCAGGTGAAGGCCCACAGTAGTCTTATAAGCAAATCAAATCTAAAGATGTCACTGGCAAGACTTTGAGTTTACAAAAAGCATAAAAAAACACGAAGTCTACCCCCCCCCCCCCCCCCCCCCCCTCCAACAGCTGACGCCGTTCGTAAAATGGCGTTCGTTGCCATGGTGACGGCGAGGACAGCAGACGTGCGGAAGAACGCTGAGGCGCAGCGATACCAGGTGCGTTCTAAGGCCCTTCCCGCATGCTTTTCAATGGGCGGAAGGTGAACAAAAAGAGTTCGAAATAAGGACTTAACGCAGAAGGCTGCATTTCTCCAGCGCCTCATAATTTGACGAGCCTTAAACGAAAAGCATGTTTTTTTGGCCATCCCGCGTCCTGTTTTTTTTTTTTTTATCCGTAACATGGGTCGAAAGTATCAAACTGCCCATTGTTCAAACGTGAACTATTACTCTGGCGGCGGCACTAAAGCCTAGTGTTTCAAGCAAGAAATATTGGGTAGGCCAGGAAGCCGTGATCGCATCACATGCAAGTACGGCGGAAGCTGCGGCCTGGCGGGCCAATCGAGATGTGACTATATATCACCGGAGTTTTACTGCGAAGAAGTATCAGGCTTTTCGCTGCATCATGCTCCAATATGTGTGCGTCGCGCTCGTGTACGTAGCGGATATCGAAGTCGTCGGTACGCAATGGGGGGCTTATCGTTCATTTGCCAAGTTACTCCGAGGCAGGGTATAACTTTGGGCTCTCACTCCACTGGCGCCGCCTGGCTCTTACCGGCAGGCTATAGACCTTTGCACAAATCGACTTGTGCGCGCTGCCATCTTTGCCTGCTGGGCTGTGGAGGGCCTTCTGAGCATGCGCTGTTGCTCTGCTGTGCGGTATATCGGATGCTGTGCATGCGTCCACAGCTTAGTGACTCAGCATTTTTCGCCCGGGCGCTTCGTTCGAGACTGCCGCTGGAAAGGTCTATACTGTCACAAAAAAAAAATAATCAGCAAAAAAAAAAAAATAATCTCGACGCTGAAAAATCAGAGCAACCGTCCTCTCACAAACACTCTACTCGCGGTCAGCTTTCTGTGGCAATGCAGTCAATGCTAGGGGAGAGGGTGCACCAACCGCCCTACACGCGCTTTCCTCCTCTCTTCGGATTGCCACAGAAAGCTGACCGCGAGCATAGGGGCCCATATACAGGGCGAGGGTAATTCTGAACAATCTCAAAACCAAAATCTATTATATATCTAATGTTTAACAAATTATTGCTACAGAGCAAGTTGCCGAAGGAAAGTGAGCCTTATTTTTGCTAGGCCGCTTTATCTTCCAGTGTGGTCCAAAAACAGCAGCGGCATATCCTCGGGGCGATTGGAAGTCGTCAGTCCGAACTCGTTTTTCCGTCACTCGGAGAAATGACATCACCGAGCCAAACACAAACACGCAAACGTACTCGCCGAACGTGGAAACGAACTTGAACACCCTTGCGCCTATGCGTAGTGAGAATATGAAGACCCTTCGGAGTTTCTGATGTTCCGTGCAACGAAAATATTAATCTAATAACGAACTGCATCGGATGCCACCTCGACATGCAAAGCAGAAAGCAAGACGGATTTCATTCCATCCGTCAGCTACCATCGAGACGGGCGTCTCGATGGAGGGAAATTTCACGAAGTGACAGAAACTTTGCCAAAAATAGGGACAGTTTAGGCGTCCAATGAAAGAGGGAGAAACATGAAACGCCCGTCACGTCTGCGCTACAGGCGGTCGCCCTCTGTCCGGAGGCCCTATTTCAGAACGTCCATCGTCTCCTCAAGATCCTAGCGACTCTGCCCGTAACAACGGCGGAAGCTGAGCGCTTGTTCTCTTCACTACGACGATTGAAAACATACCTGAGAGCGTCCACTTCGAATGACCGACTGCTCGGTCTAGTGCTTTTGAATGTGATCACCGAGCGCGACATTGAACTCCAAGCGGTGAACATCCTGGATATTCTTTGCCGTGAACGCAGGCGGCTACATCTTAATATGTAGGCGCTTGGCATAAATGAAATGATTAAGAGAGCCTGTCACACTGCTTTCTGAAATAACTAGTCACAGTTACTTTTTTATTCGCGGTAATTTCTAGTCGAAAGCACGTAATTCTGATCAGTACACAAGGTGTGCGTGAGCGCAGCGCCACCCGTTGCTTACAGTGCAATTGTTTTTACAATTCAGTTAATATTCCTTACATCACTGACATTGTTTTACTTCAGTTTGATTTAACTATGTATTTCAGTGAGAATAGTTTGTTACACTCGGCCTTGAAATTGTCATCCTTCACCCCACAAATGTTTCGAAATATCCGTTCTCTATATATCTGAGATCAACATCAGAATTAATTGGGGGGCTAGTTGGTTGAACATCTAGACGGTGGTTTCAAAAAGCGCAAAGGACTAAGAAGGGAAGGAGGGGACAGGACAGAGCGCTCTGTCCTGTCCCCTCCTTCTCTTCTTAGTCCTTTGCGCTTTTTAAAACCACCGTCTAGATATCTGAGATCAAGTTCCGCATCCCATCAAATAAGCATGAATGAAGAAATGTTGACTATTTTATGTATTTGAGTATTTTCTACCCCACAAACATTTGTCCCGAAAGCATATAAGTTGGAGATAGTCCGCGCTCCCCCTTTGCTCTGTGCCCGTGCAAGACCGACTGCGTGAGCAGGGTAGCGAGCGGGCCCAATGCGGGCACCGGTGGTGGAGGGGGGTAGTTTCGGCATTTCGGGGGGGGGGGGGGGGGTTCCGAACCCCCAAACCCCCCCCTCTGCCTACGCCACTGTTCACAAGTGCGGTCAATCAACACACTCAAGACCATTGAAACAATTTCGGTCAATGACTGGCCCTTATTTTTGCCCATTCTTACCAATTAAAGACCAAACTCTACATATATAGCTCTGGTCCCAAAGGCCCCTTATCGCTGAGGACACCTTAAAGCAGGGGTGCACAACTCAAAAATGACGCGGGCCAAAAATTGTTTATTGGAAACTGCGCGGGCCGCACCTAGTGTGACACGTTACACCTTTTTGCTGCAGACAGGTTTTCAATATCTGGGATCATCGCACTGGTGGCCGTCTTCAGCACATCTCGCAGTGTCATGTCCGTCATAGAAGATCGAAGATGGTTCTTGTTGAGGGTCATCAGTGAGAACGTCTGCTCACAGACATACGTGCCCCCAAAAAGTGATGCAAGCTTCAATGCGTGGTCCACAAGGTTTCCGTACTTGCTCCTGTCAAGGCTTCTGTAGAAGTCAAGCAGCTGAGACTCACGATGCATACTCTTCAGTTCTGGCGAGCACTGGAGGTCGATGAGTTCTAGCTGCAGCGTCGGACCTGTGTCTTCCGGTGCGACAGAAAACAGATCGCGGAACAAATCGTAGTTACTCTTCTCACTTTCGAATGCCTTGAATCTTTGCTGGAACTCGAAGAGCAGGTACTCAACCTGTGGAGCGTACGTCGCAGCTACCGTCTTCCGATTTTCGCCGGTGGGAAAGAGCTTCTTGCAGGTTGGAAAGTGAACTATGCTTCCACCCCCAAGCTGCAATTTGAAGAGGCGCAGCTTTCCTTGGAACGCGAAGATTGCGCTCACCATGTCCGAAATGAGATGGTCTTCTCCTTGGAAAGCTATGTTAAGCGTGTTCAGCTGGCTTGACATATCGGTGAGGAATGCCAGATCCCACTACCATTGTTCTTCCTCCAGCTCTGGTATGTGTTTCCCTTCCTCTTGCAAGAAAGCGATGATGTCGGCCTTCAGCGCGACGAAGCGACTCAGAACATTCCCACGGCTTAGCCAGCGAACTTCAGTGTGATACGGGATGTCCATGTGCTCACTCTCCATTTCTTTCGGGTACTCTTGAAATTTCCTGTGCTTCAATCCCCAAGCACGTATAAAGTTGACAACCGAAGTCACGACCTTCATCACATGGTCAAACTTCATCACTTTGGCACAGAGTGCTTCCTGGTGAAGCACACAGTGATATTGCTTCAGTTCTACACCACTGAATGCTTGAAGTAAGGCAACGGCTCCGTTTCTCTTTCCCATCATGGCTGGGGCTCCATCGGTGCAGACACCTGCGAGTTTTTTCCCGTAGTAGCTTGAGCTTCTCGATGACGTCTTTGACCTCCTTGCTGATCTCTTCTCCCGTAGTCCGTCCGTGCATTGAGCAAAGCTCTGCCAGCTCCTGAGTCACTTCGAAGTTTTCGTTCACACCACGGATGAAAACAAGCAGCTGTGCTGTGTCTTTGATGTCTGTGCTCTCATCCAAAGCAAGAGAGTAGTAGACAAAATGACTGCAACTCCTCTCCAGCTGTTTTGATAGGTCGTCGGCAATGTCATGCACACGTCGTTGTACTGTCATTCTTGATAGGCTCAGGTTTTGGAAAACCAACTTCTTGTCCGAGCACATCTCCTCAGAAGGAATCATAAGACATTCCTTGATGAAGTCGCCATCATTTAACGGACGACCTGAACGAGCGATCTGTCGAGATATCTGAAAAGACGCCCGCGTGGCTGCTTCAGATGTGTTCTTTGCTTTCATAAAAATGCTTTGCTCAGCAAGTAAATTCTGTTTTAAGTCCTCGGACTTTGCTTTTCTCTCCGACGTGGCCAGCTTTCTGGGACATGCCGGCCTAGTTCCTGACTTTCACGCCACGTGGCGTATCAACCTTGAACGGACTCTGAAACGCCGGTGCGTCGGTCCACCGCTATCTTAACCTCCTCTCTTATAGCTCGTTCCCCCTCACACCCTTTCATCTTTTTACCCAGCGACCGCATTTTGGAAGAAAACGCTTCATCACGCGTCACAGGCGTAGAAGCCTATCGGTCGGAGAAAAGCGAGGTTTGGGGGGAAGTGTTACCTACTATTGTAGAGTCAGTGCTGTATTCACCTCAGCTGGTACTATACGCGAACCCACACTAGATTATTCCAGCGAACTGGTGTCGGACGCTCGACCACGTGACAACGCGCCCACCAATCGCGGCACGAGGGCGCGTTGTCTCGTGGTACTTTTATATTTCACGTGCGTTCTTTTTAAGCCGGAAAAAAATAAGCAAGCAAAGCCTACCAAGGAACCCTAAGCCTACCATGCTTCAAACACCTCAGTCGTGTGTCTCAAGGCCGTCTACAAGTTGCAAATATATTTCGTATCGCCTTATGCGCGAGCGAAGTCAAAGCTAGAACCCCGCAGGGGGCACCTGTGAAAGCAGGTGTTTGGAGAGTGGCGTCTCCACGGACCCCGAGCCCCGCAGGGGGCACCTGCACCTTTGGTGCTAGGTGCTTGGTGAGTAGCGTCACCACGGACCCCAGCCACGTGGGCCACCATACCCGCACGCAGGGGGCACCTACTTCGGTAGGTGCTTGGTGAGTGGCGTCACTACGAACCCCGAGCCATGTGGGTTCGCCCACCCACGCCTGGCTGTGCGTGGCGTACCCGTGTCCGGGGAAAAGGGGACCCTGGTGGTTGAGCTGAGCCCGGGGTATGTTTGGACCCTTCGGGGCCCCCCGGGTGAGGCAATACACCGCTTCGGCCCCTGCTTCTCGTAGACGGGTGTCCTGGCTTGGCCCGACCAGGATGATTCAGTCAGTCGCCTCTTCTACCCTCTTCTTCCTTCTTTCACTTTTCCTCCCACCTCTTTCTCTTTTCTTCTACACTCTCTTCCTTCCTTTTTCAACTCTTAGGCGGCAAGGGCCAACCTTGAGTGGAAACAGGTCCTGTCCCTGCAACCACACTAGGGTATAGTGCCCGGGCAGCACTGGTAGAGTAATTGTGTCAGCCAAGCCCATCTTGCTATGGCACATTACCTACCCCCTTGTTGGGCTCCGTGGTGGGCGGTGCACCCGGGCACTGAACTTTCCTCCCCATCTTCATGGGTCTGCAAACAAAAAAACCTTCTGATCGGGCCCCGAAAAGGGTCCGCACCGAAGTACCGCTCCACTCTGAAAAGTCCTCTGTTTCTGAAAAGTTCCCAAGATTTCTAGTTCTTCATTCTGAAAATGAAAAGCCACTAAGCAAACTGTCCCCCTTCCTTGTAGCTAAGACACTAGAAGGAGTGGTTGGAAAAAACTTCAATGCAAAGAAAATGGCGTCCGGAGACCTCCTTGTGGAAATCAGTTCAAAGCAGCAGAGTGATGCCCTCTTGGGTCTAAACGCTGTGTCAGACTATAAAGTCACTGTGACCCCTCACCGCAAACTGAACACCGTCCAAGGAGTAATTTCCGAGGACGACCTGCTAGACATATCCGACGCAGAGCTGGTAGAGGGCCTCTGTAGCCAAGGAGTCATCGCTGCACGTCGAATCACAATTCGTCGTGATGACACAGAACACAAAACGAAGCACATAGTCTTAACGTTTGAGTCTGCCACGCTTCCAGAGGCCGTGAAAGCTGGCTACCTCCACTGCAAGGTTCGGCCCTATGTGCCTAATCCTCGTAGGTGTTTCAAATGCCAGAGGTTTGGCCATGGCTCCCAGCAATGCCGTGGAAGAGCCACTTGTGCGAAATGTGCCAAGAATGACCATCCCACAGACTCTTGCACCAACGGCGCACACTGTGTGAACTGTGGTGATCCCCACCCTGCATATTCTCGATCCTGCAGAACGTGGAAGGAGGAGAAGGAGGTGCTTACACTTAAAGTTAAGGAAAACCTCTCCTACCCAGAGGCACGCCGTCGCTTCGGATTCTTGCGCAAGGGCAGCTACTCGCAGGTGGTGCAGCGGGGACCTGCGCCACTGATGGTAGCCGTGGCGACCCAAACGTCCTTTCTGGACTATGGGAAGCCGCGGCAGTCCCCCACGCCCCAGCTGAAGATTCAGCTTCCGGGGCATGCAATCGCAGCTGGGCGGTCTACGGACCCTCCCAGCCAGAGTGCGAACCTTCGCACTCCAACGGGACAACAGCCTTTGTCCTCTCAGGCTGTTTCCCAGACCCAGGATGGGCCGGTGGCTACTGCAACCGTCCCTCCTCCGCAGTCTCCTTCCAGGGAGAAGGGTCGACACTCTCGCCCACACTCCCTGGAGAGAGCATCATCGAAGGAGCGGCATGGCTCTCGTGCCGCACCTGCAGCACCTAAGGGACAGGAACGGGTGGACTTGGGCAACGCTTCGCCCAGCACCTCCTCTGCCTCTTTGGCTGGGGTTGGTCGCGGGCGGGGCATGACGCCCCGTTCCCCGAACCTGAAAAAACCTGCAGGAAAAGCCTCGCCTCAGGAAACTGAGGCTATGGATGAGTGTGGAGAAGTCGCCACTCATGCGTCTGACCAAGACGACATGGAGTGGCAGACTATTAAGACTAAGCACAAGGGCAAAAAACCGGTGATACCACCAATGTGACATTGCGCGTTAAGTTTCGCCACGTATGGCAGCCTTAGAACTTTTATTTTATTTAGAACTTTTATTTACTCTCCCAGTTTTTCTTCTTTATTTATATTTTAACTCAATTTTAAAACAATGACCAATTTTCACTTTATGCAGTGGAACTGCCGTGGCCTACTCAGAAATATTGATGATGTAAATTATTTTATGGATGAGCTGAGACCCATTGCACTCAGCTTGCAAGAAACACATTTAAATAACACTAATACACAAATTTTACGTCAGCACCAAGTTTTTAGAAAAGACAGAATCTCCTCAAACTCGTCTGGAGGAGTGGCAATAGTGGTGCAGAATGGTGTTGCTTGTTCGGAGGTCCCCCTTTCTACGCCCTTAGAGGCTATAGCGGTGCGCCTTCTTGTTGACCGTTTGATCACGGTAGTTTCTCTCTATCTGCCGCCCAACTCTCCACTGCATATCAGTGAACTTGAGTCACTTGTAAAACAATTACCTCAACCTTTTTTAATTTTAGGCGATTTTAATGCCCACCACCCTTTGTGGGGTAGTGCTCGCCAGGATTCACGTGGAGGCGTCGTAGAGCGTTTTTTATTATCATCTGGGTTGTGTCTTTTTAATGGGAGGGATCCCACATTTTTTAGTGCAGCACATCAATCATTTACATCTATTGACCTTTCCATTGCATCACCAATTTTACTTCCATGCTTTTCATGGAAGGTTTTAAATAATCCTTTTGGAAGTGATCATTTTCCTATTGTTTTAGAAAGTACAATGCCAATTCCTTCTATTCCGACACGACTCCCAAGGTGGAAATTGGAAAAGGCTGACTGGTCCATTTTTTGTTTGGAGGCTTTTATCGATTCGTCTATTCTTATAAACATGAGCCCTGAAGATGCCACGCTGTATGTTACTGAAGCGATTATAAATGCCGCATCACACAGTATCCCCCAGACCTCTGAACGACTCCCCAAGAGATGCAAGCCATGGTGGAATAAGGACTGCTCCACAACACGCAAGGCGCAAAACAAGGCATGGTGCATCTTCAGACGTTATCCCACTCCTAGGAATTTACTTGAATTCAAGAAAAGAAGAGCCAAAGCTCGCTGGACGCGAAGGCGAGCTAAAGGCAGTTCTTGGAGAAAGTATGTCACCTCTTTGAGTAGTTTCGTTTCTTCAAAGGAAGTGTGGGATCGTCTTAGAAAGATCAGGGGAGACTATCGGTCTTTTAGGATACCCCTTTTTCCATCAACAACATCGCTTAAGGAACAAGCAAATGTTCTTGGTAAACACTTCCAGGAAGTGTCTAATTCGGCCAATTATAGTGAATCTTTTAAGAGGTTTCGATCAGCAGCAGAAAAACAAGCCATTTCTTTGTCTGGTGCTCAGGGTGTTCCATATAACAAGCCATTCACACGGTGTGAGCTTGAACTGGCTCTCGGCGTCAAAAAAGACTCTGCGGCTGGGCCGGATAGAATTCAATACGAGATGCTAAGGAGACTGTCGTCTGAATCTCTAAACAGTTTGCTCACCTTCTTTAATCTATTGTGGGATGCTGCCTGTTTTCCTGACTGTTGGAAAATGGCACACATAATTCCTCTTCTGAAACCCAGCAAAGACCCCTCCTTACCGACGAGCTATCGCCCAATTGCATTGACAAGCTGCCTGGGCAAAACCTACGAGAGACTCATTAATCGCCGTCTTGTACACTTTTTAGAGGCAGAGGGTGTGTTCGATAGGAATCAGTGCGGCTTTCGAGCGGGCCGTTCCACGATAGACCACCTTGTCCGCCTGGAAACTTCTATTCGGGAAGCATTTGTCCATCGCCAGTACTGTGTTTCTGTCTTCTTTGACCTACAAAAGGCTTACGACACGACTTGGAGATATGGAATCCTTCGAGACTTGTATTCGTATGGTGTCCGAGGTCGCATGCTTCGCTGCATTCAAAGTTTCTTGACGGGTTGGACCTTCCAAGTTCGTTTGGGCTCCATCCTGTCGGATGTTTTTCTCCAAGAAAATGGCGTCCCTCAGGGTGGAGTATTGAGCGTTACACTCTTTGCTGTAAAGATTAATAGTCTGGCTAAGGTTATACCACCATCTGTATCCTATTCTATGTATGTGGACGATGTGCAGATATTGTTTTCCTCTTGTAACTTGTCCAGCTGTGAACGACAACTGCAGCTCACAATCAATAAGATGAGCAAGTGGGCTGATCAAAATGGCTTTAAATTCTCCCCCGAAAAGACAATCTGTGTTCCCTTTTCACTCCGCCGTGGCCTGTCTCCAGATCCAGTGTTGCACTTGAATGACGTTGCTATATCTGTAAAGGAGGCCCACAAGTTTCTAGGAATAATATTTGATAAAAAGCTCACTTTTGTACCCCACTTGAAAGAGTTGAAACACAAATGCCTACGTTCATCAAACATTCTCAAAGTGTTGTCGCATACGACCTGGGGGTCTGACAGACGGTGCCTCCTGCGACTCTATAACTCCTTGGTGCGGTCCCGCTTGGACTATGGCGCGATTGTTTATGGGTCGGCGCGTCCGTCTGCCCTAAAGATGTTGGACCCTGTCCATCATCTCGGGCTCCGACTCGCCACCGGGGCGTTCCGAACATCACCTGTACTTAGCCTGTATGCTGATACACATCAAATGTCCCTTGAAAGACGAAGGCAATATTTGAGTCTTTGTTATGCTTACAAGATATTCAGCTATCCTCAGCATCCCTCTTTTGATGCCCTCCAACCCTCTACATCCTTCCGACTCTTTGAAAACAAGCCGAGTATTGTTCGGCCCCTGAGTTTCAGAGTTCAAAGCATGGCAACATCGCTGCACCTTTCCTTTAGTGAGGCTGCCTTGCTGAGGAGCCATGAGAGAGTTGCGCCTTGGGACATTCTGCCAATTTCTTGTGACTGGTCACTATCCAAGTACAGAAAAACAGCCATTTCTCCACTTGTTCTTCAGCAGGAGTTTGCCGATTTGGAACAGAAATACAAGGACTACTCGCATTTTTACACTGATGGATCGAAAACCTCAACTTTTGTTGGATGTGCGGTTTATTCCACTGCCTTCAGGAAAGTACAACAACTCCACACTTTTGCAAATATTTTTACTGCTGAACTGTACGGCATTTTAATGGCTGTTGAGAACTTATTGGAGAACAATATCATGAAAGCAATTCTGTTTGTCGACTCCCAGAGTGTTCTTCTAGCCATTTCGTCCTTAGCAGACAGCAAGAATCTTCTCGTGCAATATCTTCGGGTACGGTTAAACCGAGCACTTCAGCAAGGACACCTGATCAAATTCTGCTGGGTTCCGAGCCACGTGGGTATTTTTGGCAATGAGAAAGCGGACTTACTTGCTGGCTCTGCAAAAGAGTGCCCAAAATCGCCTCTTGGCTTGCCACACCAAGACCTGAAACCAATTATCCAGAAATCAATTCTGAAGTCATGGCAGTTGGACTGGGATAGGGAAAACGAGAACAAGCTTCATGTTATTAAGCCCCAACTGGGGGTCTGGGAGAGTTCCTTTCATAAAGACCGTCAGGCTGAAGTTCTCCTCTGCCGTTTAAGAATCGGTCATACCCGTTTGACTCATTTGCACCTGCTCTGTGGCGAGGATGTTAAACTTTGCGACAAGTGTGGGAAAGCAATGACCGTTTTGCACATCCTGTGGCATTGTAAATTTTTAAACAAAGAGCGGCGATCATGTTTTCCAGAACTTTTTCGAGATCACCTTCCCTTCCATCCATATTTTCTGCTTGGCGATCAACCATTGGTACCATTCAATCGAGTTTTAAATTTCCTCCATAAAGCTGGCCTTTTACACCAGCTGTAGCTTGCAGTTCTCATAGATTATACTTTTAAGCCTCTTGGAAAAACCTTTGTTTGGCGCAATATAGCCTAAGTTGCTCTTGCGCCAAAAAACCCCAATCATAATAATAATAATAATCAAAGCTAGAAGTGCGAGCCCAGCGCTCTGAGTGTTCCTGTTTCGCACGTGTGCCTGTGGATTGCAAGCATTATTCAAGGCAGCCTGCTTGTACTTGTACCTTTGGCTTCGCTCGCAGATAACGTGAAACGAAGTATAGATGTTTTTCGAAATTATCCAAGCCCAAGGAGCATGCTACAGTGTAATTTGACGCGACGTGCACCAGTGCGTTCTGGCGTGCACACACTGATGGACGCGCGGGCAACGTGCCATTTGCTTAAAACTTTTGGTTTCAAAATTACCGCTTCAAACGGCAGCATGCAGAGCGCGTGTACCTACAAACACAACATGCTTCTTGATGATTGGGTAATTTTTAGAAATGTCTGTTAACTCCTTGACCTTTCAATCAATATTAGAAAAGTAGCTTACTTGTGTTCAGCATCACGGTTGATGTTATATTGCTGAACCCATTTGATATGTTCTCCCGCTGTGACGACGAACTTGAGAATAGAAGTGCGTCCTAGACGCTTGATTGAAATCAGTGCTTCTGGCAAGATGCTCACAAAAAATATCCATCGTCAACTGCAAACTAAGAATTCACTTTAGTGCCCCTTTAATCTGTGTTGGCGCTGGCTGTAAGTAACACTATTCAAAATTGTTTTTAAGAAAATTCGCCAATTCTATTTGTTTTACTAGTGGAACTTCCACGCACAGGATTTAAAACACCATTTTGAATATATTGGGAAATTGGACGAAGAGGGTTGTTAAGACGCACAGAACATCGTGGAATGGATGTCGAGAGTGTCAAACTGCCCTTTATATGATGTATAAGCGTGTCGATGCACAGTGTAAAATTTGAATAGTTCAGCGGAAAAACTGAACGCCTGGCGGTCCGATTTGTAATGAGGGTCTATCATGCGAACAAGGCTACGAATCGTTATTCGCACCTCAGACCAGGTACAAGACTGACACGCCGCTCTAGAAAGCCCAGCACAGCGTAAGAAGACTAGTTCACAAACACACGCCCCGTTGGGACCTGGGACCTTGCTAGTTTGCAGATAACTCATTCCACCAAAACACAAAACTAATCTTTATCTTTTTCTTTTTAAAGCATGTAGAATGTCGCGTTCTGCTTAAAGTGGCACGGCAATGACGCAAAAAAGAGAAACTTGGAGGACGCTTAACGCTTCGCCTTTAAGAGTGGAACGCGATTGCGTTATCGGGCCCCGTTCGCATCGCCTTCTCATTCGCTTCTTATGCTCTTGAGTCACACAACGACCTAGTTCTCATGACACAACACTCTTCGTTCCCAAGCCGTGCAAGCTGCATTACGTGGCGTAGTGAGTAGCGTGCTGGCGCGCAACCGAAAGGACGTGGGTTCAAATCCCGCCTAAAATTCTTCAAATTTTTCTTCGTAGAAAATGAATTACTTCATAAAGTGAAATCATTTGAGACATGCGGCGATTTTTAATTCGCATTAGATGTAATCTTTTTATCACTTTCATTCCACGCGTGACGTCACTTTTCACGTGAGCCAACGTTATTAGATTAACTCAGTTACGGAACTGTTCATAGACGCTGCATGCACGAACAGTACCCCCCCTCACTCACCACGACTCGCCCAGATTCGCTCGACGCGCCGCCGGACGGCTGCTTTGGTAACTGAATCGGGATACGTTCGTTTCAACGTCACTAGAAACGTAAAAACCAACGAAAAAAACTCCTTTTGTAGTAACTTTTATTGGAGATTAGTACAAAATGGTGGCGGGTGATGTTTTCTAAAATTTTTAGTTTTCAAGGTTTTGTAGCACAATTAATATTGTTTTTATACAACCATGCCTCAGCGGGGATTTCAAGTAGCGCGTCCCGACCTAGGCGCATTTTAACTGTGGGGGTATTTCGCGGCGCGTCCGCTAGGGAGACGGGGGTGGAACCCCTGTAACCCGATTGAAGCCAAAAATAGATGTCACGTGCAGTTCCTCGAGTGACCGCTGCGGGAGAAATGGCGGCGTTGTGATCGCCATTGGGCGATTCAGCTGTGCTCTTTAGAATGCACAGTTATGAAACGAAAATATAGATGGCGCTTCGAACGACTCTAGGCGGATTAAGGTGAGTGAGGGGGGGTACCCCCCTCCGCGGGAGTTCCACAACTGAGGTAATCTAGTAACGTTGACGTGAGCGTTGTGGGTTGTTTGAAATTTCCGCGCGAGGTCATGTGGCTGTGACGTCATCACCCTGTCGACCAATCCCGGGCTTTCGCGTCACGCCACCGACGTCAGCTTTTCTGCGACACGAGCTCATTCACACTGGGAGCTGATTCTATTCACATGAAGACGCGCCGAAAGACGACAAGGCATTATTCCGCGGCAAGGAAGTGTTCTTTTAAGCCGTCGCAGCCGTTTTGCAATAAAGCAAAACAAACTGAGTAAGGGCATACATTTATCATATCCCCGCACGGTGGTGCCGGGTATCAGTTTGTTCACTCCGCTGGTTGCGTGATAGGAAAACAACACCCAGTCGTCAG
The DNA here is from genome assembly GCA_013358835.2 of Ixodes persulcatus. NCBI lineage: Eukaryota > Metazoa > Arthropoda > Arachnida > Ixodida > Ixodidae > Ixodes > Ixodes persulcatus. The sequence continues at coordinate 3,807 of JABSTQ010001304.1, read as the reverse complement.
TTGATTGTGAGCGCGCATAAATGTCTATGACATTTTACCTACACTCGGGTTCACCCCTAAGCTGACAATGCGATGTAAACTACATGTTCATCGGACGAATCAATCGACTGCCTGTTATCGCTTCACCCAGAGTGTGATCACGTGTGGCAAGAACGACGGGTGACTGGTCCAGCAAGTACGTAGCTTCCACCACACTGTCAGCTTAGGAGTGTTGGCGAGGAAAAACCAATAAATGTGCCTTGAAACATCAGGGCCGGCTTGCTCGAACCAGCGTCTGAGATGAGACCGTTTGAAGGAAAGAAAGCCTGCCAAACATGGGGCGCGTGAGCATTTGAGACGCGACTTCACGCGCCACTCCGCTCATGCGCTAGCTTCGGCAGTGCTTTCTTTCAGACAGTCTCATCTCAGACAATGGTTCGAGCTAGGGTGCTTTAGTTCGAGCAAGCCGGCTTTGTTTTAAGGAACCTTATTCTTTTGTGTTTACATGCCAAACCAACGCAGAGCATCTATGCTTCGTTTCACCTTCAGTCCGAGCGCAGCGGACGCTACGAGCCATCCCAGCCAATCCAGCGCCGGGAGAGTATCACGTGACCTTGTGGTTGGGCGGAGCGACACGCGGAGCACGAGATCACGCGATACTCCCCCGGTGCTGGATTGGCTGGGACGGCGCGCAGCATCCACTGCGCTCGGACTGAAGGTGAAACTAAGTATAGCACACCCCAGCGAAGGATTGATGATTTATTCAGAAAACCTAGGGGTATTTTGACGTGCAACCAAAATGTCGTGGAGACAAGATCGAACAGCCACGCTGCTTCATGCGTGGGGGCAACAAACAAAAATTGCTTGTTTATAATTGGTCCGAGAAGCCGAAGGCGATTATTCACGATGCGCGAAGCGTAGGAAATAAATTTGTGTCCAAGTTCTTGAGTGACCAAAATAGGAGTTGGAGCGACGAGCTCGAGCCCACACAGTGGAATGTGGTTTTAATTTGTTTGATGTGTGTACCGCAACCATTGTTCTTATCCTGCGTAAAATTGAAAAGGACAATCGTGGTGACGCAACAGTCGCCATGGAAAACGAGGGACGTCTCTACAAGCAAGCCGATCTCCACGAACCAAGGCAAAGACCAGAGAAAGGAGCGCCAATAGAGTAGCGAGGATCACATAAAGAAGCTTCATCAAGTCAAAGATGACACTGACGTCCCTTAAACCGACGCGGACACAAACGAGCCTGAACGTGCATCCCTTGAGAGTCGGGACCATCCTACCTGCGGTCAAACGAGGAGATGAGAAACACACAAGGCGAGCATCCCGAAGACGGCAAAGCGGCTGGCCATATTACAGGTGGCCAGGGAAGCCACAAACAGTCACCAGCGACCCAAATCACTCATGTGCACCGATTCGCCAGAAGCCTTCAGAAAATGCACACTTTTCTATTGGCAGGGTGGCGTCACACTTCAAATTCGAAGCTTCGTGAAATAGCCGAGTCGTCATAGACTGGATCTCGGGTGACGAAGGCAATCCGGGAAACAAAAGGTTGAACAACACCGCGATTGCGCAGCAGTACGGATGTACCCACTCACTCGCGGTTCCTCGAACTGCGAGAAGATAGGCCCGGCATAGCGCGGTCTCAGACGAGGCATAGAGAGATGATCTGTTAGCCTGCAAACTCAGGCTAATCTCCCTCCTCCCACCAGATTTTCACCCAATTTCACCGGGCTAGAGCCGGTGGGAACAGGTGATTCTCAGGCGGCATCAGACCAAGACGGCTATCACCCATAATCACTCCTTTCTGGCAGACAAGGTTTTGCAGACCTACGGACCCAGACGACCTATGAATCGCCCCCAACATTGAACACTGTAGGGCCCTGGCGATATGTTCGCACTTCGTAGGGGACTGGGCCGGGGTCTCGCGATATCGCGAAGCGTGGCATAAGCTCTCCCGAAGAGGAAACGAGGCCCACGTCATACGAAGGATGGGCCCTCCCGAATATGGGAAACTCTCATAGAAAACACATAGTGGAATCTATTAGAGTTTCTCCGTCTATGAGGGCTGGCGAAGCATATGTGGCTACCTTTTTCCCTCCCCCTTCCTTCCATTTCACCCCAGATGGCGTTAACCAAGATGGCATGAATCGTTTTCTGAGAAGCGATACATACATATTGTACTAGTACTACTACAGGGAAACAGTAAATGCATTTTGTACTACGACTTATCTCAAAAGAAACACAGATGGACAACAAACTCGAGAAAGCGCCCCATCTAGGTCGTTCTTCTTTCCATTAGATGTTATGTATCCCATCCAGCGTACTATGTTACATGCACGACTGTATTCATTCTTGCTTAATCTGTGCCTGGATTACTGCCAGCATGAAAGTATATGTAAAAATTCTATGTCTGTTTTTTAGGTGTTGCTACTCCGCAATATTGTACCACAAATACTGGAACCGCGTGCGACAACACAACGTAAAAGAATATACATATTTATGTTAATACGTTGAGCAAACATATATAACCTCGAAAAACATATCTCGAAAAAAAGGGCGCATGCCTAACCAATCTTCATTTGGCATGTAACTACTGGAAGTAGCTATTTTTGTGGAATAGAAGATCAATACAGAGTTGTAAATTAGGCTTTTATTCATTAAAATTCAAGATAATTCACTATATAAATATCAAAGCAGTAGTAAAGTAACTACGCTGTAATCGCGAGCAATATAATGAAACTAAGCGAGTAACATTTTAGACAAAACCCCGAGACTGGGGAAAAAATGAGGGACGATACAAACACAGCGAGTACGTGGGTTTAAAGGCGCCTATCGTGTCTAAACAGAAAAAACTCACAGCCGCAATAAGATTATGTCTATGCGAACGGCATTCCAGCGGCTGATCTATTTTTTTCAGCCAGCTCTCCACCCGGATTCCCTACTATGACTCAGTCAACGACAATTTCGACGCTAATTGGGGAGGCATTAATCAAAATGCTAGTTAAATAGTTAAACCGATGGAGGTTGTCTCTATTGTGGAGTGTATTGACTGCGAATGCGCCAGCGTAATTTATGGATTAGCATTTTCTCAAACATGACACAAAGAAAAAAAAAAAACGTCGGAATTGTCAATTTCTGTCAATGGGAATACAAACTGCTCGAACTCTTCGTTCTAAGGAAAGTAATATTTTTAGCATAGCTCATGGGCACAAACTGGTTATGCCATCATACCGCTTCATAAAAATTCACTGAAGTCCGAATCCTGTCCCGCGACCTTGTCTCCGAACGCACAGCATTGAAGACCCGATTGTATTAGCCGCGATCGCTCCAGCCTTTTGTGCCGGAAAGCTGCCAGCGTAATCTAAACTTACTGTCGATAACAACGCCGACTCAGCAAAGATTGGTCAAGATGGAAGCGACAAGAAATTAACGGCCATCAAAAATATCGCGCATGCGCTATCAGTTCCATAATTCAGCTGTTATATAACTGTACCCCGTCTCACTAAACCCGCGCAATACAGTCAAAGTTACAGCCGTCGTAAGCGAATCAGAAGATCGAACATCGTCTGCTTTTTGCTCATGTGAGCGGACACCGCCAACGCGGATTCATGCGCCGCAGAGTGATAGTGCAGAGTGCCGTTTGATTTTCTGGTTGTCATACGAGCAGTGGCGTCACGAGGGTCAGCGGCAACCCGGGGCGGCAGCCCGCCGCGCACCCCCCCCCCCCCCCCCCCCGCTCGCGTGGCCCGCCGCGACACCCCCCTGAGCCCCCCCCCTTGCTCTCGCGTGGCCCCCCGCGACTCCCCCCCCCCCCCCCCCC
>JABSTQ010001303.1:0-17899 GCA_013358835.2 Ixodes persulcatus | reverse complement strand
TTATCCGCTTACACTTTACCTAATGAGCACTGGGAATAATAGACGCATTAATGGTGCCGTTCACCTACGTTTCAAAAGACGGAAGTTGACATCGCGTCAGGCGTGGTTTGCTTTTAGCAAAGGGCATAAAATAGAAGTAATAATGGTTCAACTCCGTCTGTCTTAATGTCGTCTGTGCTCGTGGGACAGCAGACCTAATGTCCATTACGTACAAGTTGGTCTGGCGGGTCTCTCAAGCTGAGGAACAAGTGTGGTATTGCTGGACACTTGCGTAGTACTTCGCGGGGTTGCTTTTCAGAAGCTCCTATTGGTTTTGCTTGAAATTGTTCGCTGCATCGTTGCTTTTGTGTTTCCTCCTAAGCAGCATGTCAGAAAAAAAAAACAATTTTCCTATGTTCGATTATCAAATGGGCCTAACATGGTTTTAACAAGGCCTGACCTTGCCGTTTTTTTTTTTTTGCCATATAATTTCTAGATATCTAATCATAAGCCAAAAATGCTTTATGTCGGCGAAACAGCCGGCATTGAAACATAATTCTATTGTTTGGAAATTTGTTCCTAAATTTGCCAGAAAAAATCCAAACCGCGAGTTAAATCAAATTCAACAATTTTTCATCTGGGAAAAAAAAAATATTCTATGATCGGCTAAATTAAATCATTCGCATGACAGCTACAAATATTTTACCCAATCTGCTAAAAAAAATTAATGACTGTCCTCAGCTTTTTCTATATGCATCCTGCGCTGAAGCTCTGCACAAGCCGTGGCGGCCTTGTTTTTGGTAGTGCAAGGTCACCCGACTGGCCGCGCATTATTTATGTCACCTTCGTTGAGCTTTTATCTTTCTACGTGTAGTGCAGCAGTCCTAAAAAACACCTTCCGACGTCCGAAATCGGCTAGATTAAACACCGCAAGACAATCGAAAAGTGTTAGATTCATGCCACCACGCCTAGGGTAAGCGTCTCTCATCTATGCGTGGTGACGACAAATCCTCTGCCGTTCCGACGCTTTTTTTTCCCCCCTTTTTCTTTTGGAACGCGCAAAATGGCATCTTTTGACTCACGTTCCTAGCGCTTATAGACGCTTTGCAGCAACTGTTCATAGGCGCCTCCATAACCGGCCTTCAGTTTTTGTTTACTCTTATTCCGTTTATTTCACTTCGTCATTACCATTCCAGGCCAGGTCATTGCCATTTTAGATTTCATTGCGTCCTCCTTAGAATCGGCCTTTGTGGAGGATCGTCGACAACCGTTTCAGTGGCTCGGTATCTCGGTAAGACAAGAGACGGTCAGCAATGGCGGCTCTAATCTGGCGCGTGTGTAAAGCGTCTATATTTAACCTGTCCTCCGACGGCGTGCCATTGTTTTATTTATTTTCATCGTTATCGCGCGTTCTCCACCAAAGCAGGCACAATGGCCAAAGCTACAAGCGCGAGCTAGGCCGCACTCCTGGTTTTGAGCATAGCCTTCTATATACTCACAAAGTCTGGCAGATCACCGCGAGAAGCGGCCGCCGAAATAGAAAAGGAGGAGCGGCAGACAACGGAGGAAAGGAGAACCGCGTGACTGGCACCCAGCTGCGGCGAGAAGCCGAAACACACTTTTCCCAAGTGAGCAAGTGCGTTTTGGGTCCTCGCCGCTGCAAAAGCTGTGCGCTGACGTCGAGGTCCCCCAGAAATGTTCTTTTGACGCTCTGTGCTGCCAGATTCGCGCGCTCCAAATCCGAAAACCGGGCACTCTATGGCTCCGTCGTCGAAATGCCAGGCTTTTTTAGTATAGAGGAGGCTATGCTTTGAGACATGCTTTTCTAGCGTGACTGCTCGCTCTGCGAAAGAAAGCTTTAAACAGCGACCTCAAATCCTCGTGCTTGTGGAATTGCCGGTAGTCATAGTCTCACTTTAAGGATGAACGAAGTATACATGTGTGGCAGTTTGAGACGCTCAAGTATGTACTACCCAAGACAAGTCCTAACAAGTCCCTTTTTGCGGTGCCTCCTGGGCAACGCAGGAGACCTGGTCGCCCCTGTGGGTTTCTTAAGCTTAATGTGTGGTTCTATCAGCCGCAAGCTATTCGAAATTTTAGAGTTAATTTTTCTATCGAGAGTTAAAGAAATTTTTATTTCATACTGTTTTTTTTCTTTTTACCTTTCCATAGACATGCTGTGAGCGCCTCTTTCGGCTGCCATGACAGAGAAAGAGAAATACTTACGTTTGATCCTAATGTTCACCAGTGTGCTCGGGTGACTTGGCGACGACTTGTCTCTAGCGAGGAATGGCATGAGAGCTACGCTCTGGACATTCCCCGGTGTCGAGCTTTTAAGTTGTCGGTATGTACAGCCACGAAACAAGATGTCACAAGTGAAGTTATTTCGATTATCGCGAAATGAAGGACATCACCGACGCCGCCAAGCCTGAGTGATTGCAAGACGACGGCATTGGCAGACTGTGCTAGCTTACTTAGTTGTGCTGCCAACGGATGGCGCAACACGACAAACGCGAGAATGCGGGGCCTCGAGCGAATATCTCTGTATAACGATGGGCCATTACGGCACGTACAAATGCAATTAGCACTGTGCTCTAAGAAATAAACCTTGAATACTCAAGCGAGCAACTCAAGACACTACAAAATTGTGCATTACAGAGATTCCCGTCGCTCTAAAGGAAGCGTAACAATTTGGAAAGATCGTCTGCTAAAACCAAGAACCGGCCAAGACCCGCCCCGCCGGCCCCGGGGGAGGAGCTCCGCGCGTATCTTAGGCACCTGGAGGAGGTAGGTGCCCATCACAGCTGCCTAGCCATTCACGAAGTAGTTGAACGTGTTTTGAGATCGGTAGGATTTAAGTCGTTTTCAGGTAAATGAACCAGATGAGTTCAATAGGGAGTCATGAAGATGAGCCCACGATACCTTCTGCAGATTGGTCGTTCTCTTTAAGGGGCCATGAAACGATTTTTCAACTACCTCTTTCTCAGCCTCCTCAAATCACATATCGCGCAGCATTACCAACACTTGAAGAGAAAGGAAAGATGGAACCCCCCTATGCTTGTACCCTCGTTTGTGCACCTGGAGGTCGTCATCCTCCCCCAAGACGATTTACCCGCCACTCAAAATTCAGACAAATGTTGCTTTCCCCTATGCTGACAGCGCTGTGAAACACTCGCTGTGGCAGCCACACTTCTATTTTTTTTTGCTCGTGATCACGCTTTTTGGCGCATATCTACCCGCAGATAATGGGGCCAGGTGACAAAAGGGAGGAGGCTGATTGATCCGGCAAGGGCGTAGCTCTCACCGCACTGTCATCTTAGGGGTGAACGGTATATAGTGAGGCCGGGTGTCTTGTGATGTGCTCTCAGGCTCAGGTCGCGTGACGTGCTTTGGGTACCGCAGATGTATCAAAGTGAAAAGGTGGAGAGCTTTCCAAGGAAAAGAGGTATGATATAGTCCGCTATGTGTTTTTAGATTATCGTACCGACACGCATACTTTTTCTTCCTTCTTTCTTTTTCCCCACTAAGCGACATGCTTTTAGTAAAATTCGAAGACAAATTCATATATCCAAGCCCAAAATTCATTTCATGACCCGTTTAAAAACTAAGATACCATCTTTTTTTTTTCTTTTTAGTAATAAGGACATAGAAAGGCATGTCGATGCCTCACGAAACATATTTCGGGCGGCACCGCAGGTAGTCCTTGGCGAAGACGACTCACATATGCCCCACTCATTGAGTGTCCTCACAATGAAGCAAAAACAAGGTAACCGGACAAAAGCTCACCGGAGAGACGCTCACAGGACAAAAGCTCACCGGACAAAAGCTCACCCGTTTTTTCACAGACCCAGACAAAAGCTAACCTCATTTATTTTTTTTTTCCATTCTTTGGAAGGGTGTCGCTATGGTTGGCATATTACCCAAGGGTACTCGCCCACTCTTCCTTTGGGTACGGTACGTTGGCACACGTCGCAGGATCGCACATACCTTCGGACCTCACTTTGCATGCCTGACTCTTCCCGAGCTGTATATGCAACTTCTATACAGCAACCTGTTCTTTACAAAGAGCTTGTATTTAGTTCTACCCGCGTGTTTGGAAATTACCTTACCGATCTTGCGGAAACACTTCTTAAGGCTATCGTCATTTTCTTGCTCTCGCATTATCTCTTCAGCCGTAGCGTCATGAGGTGAGACCTGCTGAACTCTTAGACTGGTCCGCTGCCGTACCAACTCCCTTCGTTTCTCTGTCTCCACCGCGTTGATGACTGACACTGGCTCCTCGTCGCGTGGTAACGGGCTTTGTATCGCCGCTTGAAATTGTTCAAAGGGGCTACCCTGACTTTTTCCCGCGACTCCGTCTCGCTTCGGATCCCCGCTCTCTTCAGTCAACGCCTGCGTCGTCGCGGTTTTAACCATCCGTTTCTCCTCGTCATCATTCCACCCTGGATCAGGATTCGTTAACTCCTCGGACCATCAGGCACGTTCCCAAGCACTAGGTCGTAACAGGGATTGCTTACGCATTTCGCTACTACACTTCCAGAAAAATACGGCGTCCTCACCACAATTACCGCCTCCGGTAGATACCTCACTGTCCTGTCCAGGAGGAACACCGGATTTGATTCTCCGGTCATCGCTTCAGGAGACACCAAATCTTTTCGAACGACGACAGAGTTGCATCCTGTGTTCCTCAGTACCGTTATCATCTTTTCACCTAGACGCCCCTCTGCTACTGGCATATTTTCTACCAGGAACTTCGGCGCTCGTCCCATCGCCGTGTTGACCACCGGGATCTTGACGCCATTCTCCAGCTGTAATGTAACCTGCATTGATCTCGACCGCCGGCTCGTCGCGTTGTTCCATCCACAGGCAGGAGGCCTGGGGTCGGTCGTTCGGTCTCGCCCCGCAATTATTAGCTTGGTGTCCGGTTTTGCCACAATTCCAACAGGTCACCACTCTGGACGTGGACGGTTGGCTGCGGCAATTCTCCGCCTTGTGGCCAACTTTGTTGCAGAGGAAGCACCGTACGGTCTTCCTGCCCTCACCGCTCACCACTTTGTCCGCGAACGTCGTGACTCGGCTTCTTTGTCAGCTCATCAGTCTTCGTTTTGCTTGCACCGGTCTGAGTCTGGGCTTCCAGGAATAGGTCGACCTCATCCAACGTTTGGCAGTCTCGTTCCTGAAGAAACACTGACAAACGGTTAGAGTACGTCAGCAGAAACTGCTCAACCAGTACTCTGTCCCGGAGAGCCTCAAACGTCCGTTCTGCGCCTGCTATTTCAATCTATCGGTCGAAATATCCCGCTAGCCGGGCGGCAAACTGTTTTCTGGTTTCCCCCTCTTCGGGTTTTGCCTCTTGAAACCGTTCTCTATACCCCTCCTTGGTAAAACGAAATCGCTGCATCAGCGCCATCTTTGTTCGTGAATAGTCCAGTGCGTCTTCCTGGGATAGGCGGCCAACTACCGTTAACGCTTTGCCAGTCAAGCATAAACTCAACGTGGTTGCCCATCTTTCCTGGGGCCACCCAAGTCCCGTCGCTGTGCGTTTGAATCTCGTGAGATACGCATCCAAGTCATCTCTACCTTCTTTAAATTGCGGAATAAATTTGTGCGGGCTGAAGTGGTGCCCCAGAGCGCTTGTCGCACCTTCGCCAGCACCCCGACTTCTCTCGAGACCGTCTACCACGCCTTTTTGTACTGCTAGCTTAAGCTGCAATATTTCTCGCTCCTTGTCTAACCTGGCGCATTCAGCCTCGCGCTCTTGTCTTGCCAATGCTCTATCCTCCCTCATGGCAGCTCTTTCTTCCTCTACCCACTTCTTTAGTTCGTCACCAACGTAGCCTAACTTTTCCCCCGCCGCAATTAATCTCTCGGCGTCCATATCGTTTCGCTCGGCTGCACCAATCCGCGTGCGTCCCGGCCGACGCGATCAAGTTAAGGGCATCCTGGCAGGCTCTCCATATTGTCACGTTCGCCCGGCACAGCACGTGAAATAATGAGGCGAGACGACGATAACGAGAAGAAATATATATATATATATATATATATATATATATATATAATATATATATATATATATATATATATATATATATATATATATATATACATACATATATATATTTATATATATGTATGTATTTAACAGAACTTATAAGAACGAAAGAAAAAAAAAAGAAATTTGGTAATTATCAAGATATAGCTCAAAAAGATGAAAAAGAAACAAAGGGACACAAGGACGAGTGTCACGTTCGGTCCCTTCCAAAAATCCCGAGTCTCTCACGACCTCTTGATCGGACGGTGCCACGATGGGTCCTGTCCTGGACGATGTCTGGTCCGTAGCGACGACCGAATCTCGGAGCGTAGCCGGTTACGGGTAGGGTCGGTTTCAGAGCGCAGCCAGAATCGCTTCCCCTGGTCTTGCGGAGCTCTTCCAAACACGTCCGCCCTCGCTGTCTGTCCGGTAATCGTCTTCTTCTTTCTTTTCCCTTCACCTTCCTTGTCACAAAAATTGCAGATATCCTCTTCTTTCTCTTCTCCGGTTCTCACACGTGACAGTCTCATATGACTCTCTTTAATGGGGTTCTATAACATCCAATAGATGTTTCCGGTGCTCTCTATATTCGCGTGCCGTAACATCCAATTGATTTTTCGGGACTTCTTTAGCTGCCTATACTCATTATATGGTCTGATAAAAACGTAAATTGCTAATCCAATGGTTCCCATTAATCGGTACGCTATAGCTGCCAATAGCTTCTAGCCTGGTTTCTTTAGCCGTCAACAGCTTGGTGTATGTTCTGGTGAACAATGTTTTATGGTTGACCCTATAGTTCTCCCTAGTAGGCCTGCTGTAGCTACCCGTAGTTTATTGTGTGGTTTTCTTTGGCCGTCTATAGCTTTTAGACGTGTGCCTATCTTAAATACTTTACCCAAGGTACTGTATATTAAATACTTTTTGTAGTATTTTGGTATTTTCTATATACATTTCTTCTGGAGTATTCGGAACTCTAACCTCATTACAGTTATCCCTATCTTGTGCTCAATATCTGAAATAATTTTTTTTAACCTTGGAAAACATTTGTCGCTTGAGCAATCTACGGAACTAGGGATCGTCGGACTCCAAGGCAAAGCTGAACTTATTTCAAACTTAGAGCCAAGTGACCAAACACAGAACACGAAGCGCGGCATCACCAAAACGCAGGGTCCAAATGCCTACAAAAGACCAAATTGATAGGTAGCCCCATGCACATTCGCCTTTATGTATCCTCTTCTCCACTTTTTTTTAATGTTTTATTTGAGTGGCACCTTACGCTTAAAGCAAGAAAAGTGCTGGTGACGTCATTCGGATTTAACCTTTTGTATGAAGCTAGTGTGGTTCCGCCAGCGGAAGATTGTGACGCCTACTCTCGGTGCGGTCCCAATTGACAACTTTTGAAAATTGCCGGTTCAAGGGGTTCTGGTATGAAAATGCGCAAGTTTGGTTTCAAGTGAGCGCAGACACTCCCTCGGTCAAGGAAGCTAGATCCTGCTTACTTTATTGAGCTTCAGTGACCGAGATTGGGCTTTCCCAAAGCTCCTTGTGTGCCTATTGTTGCTTAACTTTTACTACCAAGCTCGTTCAAAAGCATTTATTTTGTCTCCTTTCGAATGCACATATGGCTTCATTCTCCTTCCGAATGCGCACATTGTTTCATTTTTAGAATCATCAAGCCCCGTTTACTGCAGCTTCAAAGATTGTAAGTGGTCTCGTGGACACTCTGTTTTGTTAATTGTGTTTCCCTCTTGACCTTCCAAATGTTTCTTTTGTAGTTTTAAGGTACATGCGCTTCTTCTCGCACCTGGCTGTGGAAACAAAATACTCGCTAGCGGTTTTCGACCAAGGACAGGCTGTTGTCCTCGAACTCAAGTTTCTCAAGTGTGTACAGGTATGTCGTTCACTCCTGCACTTATCAACAAGTCTGGCTGCCTGGTCACCTTCTAATCGAGCTCTTACCGGTAGGAAATGCCGTACTATGTGTCAAGCACGCCAAATCGCGTCAACGCATATTACGAATCTACTGCGGACAACGTGAGCCGAGCGTGATGCCAAACTAAACCACGCCAGTTGCCATGCCCACAATATGTGCTCCCCTTGTTCCTAATATCGTCGAACAATTTGTACTTATGCGATTTGGTACATGTCAGACTCGAGAAGCGATAAAAGACAAGCACAACATGAAGAATCGGACAAAACAAATATTTCGGTACCCATTATGTTGAATATCACGAATAATTTAAAAGTAAGCTTCCATTGAAGCAGCTGAGTCGCCTCTTTAAAGTCTTAAAAGTCACAGCAGAATTTAATTTTCAGCGAAGTCACCAGCAGTCGAGCACCCCCTTTTAATGTTTTTGTTCTTATATTACCAACTTGAAATCTACTTACCAAGTTTCTTGTAATGTAATTGAACTAATTTCTCAATATATTTCTACTCTACTCAAGATGGGTTGTAGTAAAAGTAACTTGATTACTACTTTAAAGACATTTTCCAATGGGTATTGAGTTGCTCGTTGAGTATCTGGCACGATGCTGATATATTTTTGTGTTGTAAAGAACATCGTACGGATTATCCTAAAGACCTCTTTAGAATAATCTCTTTAAGATAGCATAAAGATGAAGTTCTGATATATTTGGCATGTGGTTTGATAAAGCGTTCATATCTGATAACATATAATGCTTTTAGCCAGTATAATATTTATATTGTGCGTTGCTTGTTTTTATCAAGGCTTCAGTAACAACCAGAACGTTATTAAACATTTTTATCACGAAGCCACACAGACAGACCAAGAGAATACGCCACTGGAGCATCTTGCTCAATTTTTAATTTGTGTCGTTAAAAGGACATTTTTCATTATTTGTTTTTTTCTAAAAAGTACCCGCAGCGCCAGAGCATTACAGCAGAAGTGTGAGTTCTAAAACTAAACTAAACAACACAAATGTAACAACTATTTGCATCAGAAACATTCCCGCGATAACAGTTGTTTTTCAGAGAATTATGTAATTGTGTTCAAACTTCTCAATCTGTTGTATTCAAGTATTCAAGAACTACTTGCACAACATCGCCTTTTTTTATAAACAATCATTTATTAATATTGTTATTAAACCGTCGTTTTTTATTATTGATAAGGCGTTATGACGATTGCAAACAGCCTTAAAAAAGCCTCCGCGTTTGGCGGCCCAGGCGGCTACCAATGGAGCAGGCAGGACATCCCTTGAGCGGGATGTTAAATGTTTCCCCTATGAGACAAATTTAGTTTCCGCGAATTACCTGTCGAGCGCTCGCCGGAGGAAAGCCGCGTGCTCCCACGCTATGTACAAGTGGGACTACAACTGCTCATCACATGTGTATGCCATGAAACAATTGAAGTTACATACACGGCGATCTGTATGTAAGTTGAAACAGACTCCTGGATTTTGTTGCTAATGTCATACGTAGGGCATACACTATTAGAACAGGACACGCTCATTAACTTATAGGTATTAGTCTTTAGTTCTTTTCAACAAAGTATCACACCAATGGGTCATGTGATTAAGAGCCGTTCGAAGTTGTAAAATATTAGACTGCTAAGTTATAGTTAGGTACAAAACGCAGTCACCAGCTATTATACAGAAGAATAAAATGTTAGCTACTGGACCGATAATATAAATACAAACAACCATAACCAAATTACCTAGCTTCGAGGTAAACCAGCATCTACAGAGGGTAAACGTAAATTGTTCTTATTAACATTTCCAAACTATAAACGATTAGTTAAAAAGGCGTCTATCCAGTGTGATAATGGAGGGTCAATGTTTAAAGTGCGAAGCTGATCAATTAGAAGAGTGTGTGATACTTTATTTATAGAATTTTAGTAGTGTAAAAAACACGATCGATTGTAAAGTCTCAATTGAGGAAGCGATAAATATTATTACTGACGGACACAACCTGAGTCTCACATAAACATGCCTTTCTCAAGCCATGCATGTCACCGGATCTACACAATGGAACGACCTTACCAATCTTCCATTCACTGGGGAGAGTACCTGATTCTAGTGACTGGAAAAATAGCCAAAAAAAAAGATAATATTAATATTTTTTTTTAGAAATTGAAAATTGATATTGCAACCACTTGCATATTATAACTTTTAAACCAATCTTTTCAGTCATACACAACTAGTACATCAAGAAAAACGCAGTTTATTGCTAAAAGATCACTTGAAGGTATCGAGTGAACAAATCTGTTAGCAGGAGCTAAAAATTATTTCATAACGACTTTGTTTAACCTTCCAGCACACTCAACAAAGCATATGTTTGCTTTCAAGACCAAATAAAAGATTTATTTTCATTATCACTCTAATTAATGGTGTTCCAAAATTTTAAAGAAATATTCAATAGCAGAAAAGGAAGTGCTATTAAAATAAGATATGCTTCGCCTTTGTAACTGATTTACAATACTCCTCACAGACAGCTTGATAAGCATCACTGCGGGCGCTTGTTGGCTTCGATTTGGTCGCTCGAAACAACCTTTTCTTTTAGTTTGATATTCTTTGATGAGTTATGTTTTGCCCTAGCGTGTTTCCTTGCTTAGGATTTTTTAATGAATATACCTATGTACTAGAGAATAAAGCATAGGTTTAACCATATTCCGCTTTGTTTTAACTGAGAGATTAAGAAATCCTTCTAAATAGCCGTCACGAAAGTGGCATAGTTTTTGGTTTTTTGAATGAAAGTCCGCTTTACTGCAACCTCTAATACATTTAAATGTTGATGATAAGGAGCGTTTCCGCACATTCAAAGGAAAGGGAAGTAACGAATGGCCAATGAGACCAGGCAAATAAGGTACGGATAACATGGTGTCTGGGAGAGTATACTTACGATGAATTCTAGCAACGATAACGAAGACTGTGTTTATCTTGCCAGAAAGTTGAACGAGGTGAAACTTTTAACATATCTCAACAAACATGTTTGCTTCGATAGTAAAAATAATTGAAAGGAAACAAATACTAGATCGTTTAATACTTTTATAATTAAAGACACCCATCACATTTTAGAGGAAGCAGAAATCAGTACAGTAATTAGGTTAATGCAATCGTGCGGACCATTAGAAAGTGTACAACACTTCGATGGGGGCGGAAACAAACTCTAATCATCAAGTTATCGCAGCGGGAAAAGCACACCCTGATAATTTCAGGAGAACAAGCATTTAGCTCATTAAAAGGAACAAATAATTTTGCTATTTTCAACAAAACACCGCCACCAGGTTTGCCAATACTATCCACTATATAGTCATTGTAACGTTTCTGGCAATGAAATAATAGATCTAAATATTACAAACTTTTGCAGAAAGCAAAGCTTCTGTCAAAACTATTAAATATGCGTTACAAGGACCAATCACTGAGGATAAACAATCATGTTATCTTGTCATACTTCTAATGTTCATAAATATTACTGCCCCTCACCGATTGTTAGGAAGCAATTAACCCTGTCGCAACTGCGTCATTTGCTGACTGTCCGGTCATGATTCCGCTGAACGGCTGAAGAAGATAGCTGCTGGACGCTGCTGGTGACTAGATTTTACTACATGAAACACTTTCCGTTTTGGAAAACCTTTTTAAGACGCAGTTTAAAGACTGACCCTTCCCTTTCTTCATATTGAAGTAAACTTTTACTCACCAGCCCTGCGTCTAGGAAAAACTTTTCCGCAATCGAAATCGGGTTATCTTTAAGTTTTAAGCTGCTCGAGAGAATTTCATACTTAGCTATGAAAGCTTCCAACTGCACCATTACAGTGCGATATTTCCCAGCCCCAAAAGTTCCCAGCACATGAGCGTTGGCTATATGTTCATGCAACACTCATATACACAAAATATTTAATCTGAGAGACATCACTGTCTTTTCTGATTGGGAAAACGTGTCCTGCGCATTGTCATCGATTACAAAAAAAATTAGGTTATTCCTTAGTGACCTATACTTCATATCACTCAGTATTTAAGTTAAGTTTTTTTTATTTCAATTCGAACAAGAGTTTGATCTGCAGCAGCTATCTCTTGGTGCATATCATTGAATGCCGCAGTTCAAGGTTGAGCTGTCGTTAATCTTTGAACAAGATCCGATACAAAGTTTTGAATTGATTCCGTGTTTCCTTGTAAGTTCGATAATGGCAGCCAGCACAACGTTTTGACCTTCATCGAACTTCACCAAACAAGCGTTTGGGTCTTACAGCAAACTTAACATTTCCTTTAACTGTGCGCTCCCGCATCTCACGTAACCAGTCCGCTGAGAGATCGTAAAATATATCTTGCCATGTATCGCGAGTGCAAAACGCCAGCTCATCACATGTGAAGACCGCCAGACACTTCTACAATTGCACCCGTGACTAACGAACTGCATGGACGACAGAGAAATGCCACGACGTTGGCTATTTCTTCCGGCTTTCCCAGCCTTCCCAGGGGAGTGCGCGCAGCCACCATTGCCCGTGCCTTCTCAGTTGTATGGTCCAAGACCATAGGGGTTTCGACCAGGCCCGGTAGTACAGCATTTACGCGGATTCCGGCCGAAGCAAGTTCAAGTGCCATGCTCTTGGTGAGGCCCGTGACTCCTGCTTTGGACGCCACGTAGGCGCTATTATTTATGAGGCCGCTCTTGGCCACGACGCTGCCGATGTTCACAATAGCGCAATTGCCCATCTTGCCTGATATCATTGTCCGGGCAGCCAGTTGACTGACGAGAAAGGTGCCCTGCTAAAATACAAATAAATAAAGAATGAAATTGGTAAAAAATATTTAGACAATTGCGCTTGCGTAATACGTGTGAGAGTAAAAGGGCAAAAAACCAAAATCGTGCCGAAAAACGAGTGACTAAAGCAGGCCGCTCTCCGGCGAAGGCTTTTAAAAAAATGCTAAAAATATGCTGTTTGAGATAGAAATAAACTCTTAGCGCGAACAGACTACCAGCCTTGGCGGACCCACCTCGAACCGCGGGTGCAAAGATGTCCTATGATAAAAAAACGAAACCTAGAAGTGCGTCCAAACTCGGCGTTTTTTCAGAACTCCGTAAAATGCTGCCCCTACCATATATCTTTCTTCATTATCAGTCGACACTTTGTTCTTCGGTGGAACCTTATGTTTCTTTTCTGTCATTAAAAATTAATTACTAAATATCAGTTAGTTATCTTCCTAATTAATATGTTTTTCCTGTCTTCGACGTCCGCCAAACCTGGTTGTTTGTTCCAACCAGGAGCTAACTTTCATCTCCAACAGCATAATTTTGGAGGCTTTTAAAAAGTCTTTCGCAAAAATAAACCTTCCATATGCAATGAATTAGATGCTCGAAGACGTGCAAAAATTACAAACCATTATCACGTAAAAGTTATAAAAGAAGGGTTGTTTGCAAATTTTTTCTTTTTTTTCACAGATCCGTCTGCAGTTATTTCTTGTAAGTAAATTGTGAATGTCGTTTAAACCAAGGCTTCCCAACTACAGTTTTGTATCTATTAAGCAGAGTATTCTTTAGCTTCAACAGAGCAAAGAGAGCCGCGGTATTTGTGGTTTTTCCGAGCAGGGTAAAGGCAGTGAATGGCAGAGATCTATTCGATGCGAACCCCTATTTTGCACTCCAACTTCAAACAAAACGTTATTTGTAATTTACGTGCCTGTAGTGTTTTTTTTCTTTTTTTAAATTCTATGAAAATATTTTTCCACGTTTCGGAAGTTTCGGTCGCTTTATCTTACATGTGTGGGAACCTTAACTGTGTTTCTCATGTGTCCTGGCGCTTTTTTGCTATATCTCCTTTTGTAAAATGTTCCATATAGGTTTATCTACATGTCACAAAGGTCTGCACAACGGTCCCAACAGGAGTAATATTTATCAAGCTAAAGTGGATTGTGCGGTATTTACAACATGTTTGAGATTAGGCTATGATGAAAGCTGCCACGAGTACGTTTAGTGATTAATTTCTGGGTACAGATTATTTGCAACTGTACATGGGGGAGGTAACTAGCACGAACAGAAAACGTTCTTTAATAGCGCCTTCAACTGATGTTCAGCGTCTTTCACACTGTCAGTAAACGTCGACGAGGAACAATCGGAATAGGTGCATGCAAAGATTGTATTCCCACCTTTAAGTTCACTGCAATCAAGGTGTCGAAAAGTTCTTCGCTAGTGTTGATGAACTCTGCAGTGCGTGAGAGGCCGGCACTGTTCACCACAATGCTCAAGGGCACATGACAGCGAGTCTTAATCTTGTCGAATAAAGCTGCCACAGATACTGAATCTGACACGTCAACGGGAAGGGCCATGTGAACTTCAGGTCCTGCATAAAAGAGGTTGGCTATACTCAAATTGTGTTCAATTCTTTCAATTATTTGCCAACGTCATGAGCAGACATCTATTAACTGAAAAGAACACGTGGAGACAACGGTCGAGAAATATTTACACATACTTGTAGGAAAGCGCATGCTCAAAAAGGCGTTTGTTATAAAACGTAAAAAAAAAAAATCTGTTTTATATCAAATAATAAAAGTGAAAGTAAAGTAAATGATGTAATGCGATCGGCAGCTCTTGTAAATGCAATGTTGAGCATCGACATTTCGTTGACATTTCGGGATTTAATATGAGAGCCTTTTCCGACAAAGACGCTGATGTACCTAAACTCTCGAGCATGCAAACGGCCCGGCCTCAACCGTTCTTTACGCGAATTCTCATCTTGGGACCCCGCTTCTCCTTCATTTTTGTCGGGAGTCCCGCGTCCGTAGATATAAGTTGCATCATCCTTTACCAGCTCGGAGTACGTGGAGCGAAGGTTCGTGTTGCAAAACCCACGGATACTGGGTGCGATACCCCGCCCCTGCCCGTTTCAATCTGGATGAGCTTCGTACCGGTGTGCGGTCGTGTATCACTACTGCGTGATGCAAGTTAAAGACTCCAAGATGGCAGTCGTACTGCACTGGCGATTTTTTTCATCTGCAGTAGGAACAATTTTCGCCTTGTTCTGGCAGACTAAACTCCCGCTGCATAAAAAAGTAACGACTAATTTGTTTTTGTATTTTTCATTTAGCGGTGTTAATAGTTCGGTACACTTCTTTCATATAAACTTCTCTTAGAATACGTGTCATATTTAAACCATCTAAAGGTTATTTTCTGTCTCAGTGCTTCTCAAGGCTACTGGTAACCTAGCCTTGAAGGATTCATTAGCGTAGCCGAAACAAGCTTTGTTAGTGCTCACCAAACTCGATATGGGCTCACAGCTTCTCATCAATTACGCTCATTGACGTTCGCATTTTATTTCGGCTTCATAAAGGTATCACATCAACCAGTACAGGGACAAACTGTTCGAATCATAACTGCTTCTCAATTTAGTCTGCGGTGACTTTATGATGAACGGACAACTGTATATCGTGACTGAAGAACGTGGAAGAAGCAATTTCGTACCTGGTAGCATATTGATCGTCTTCGTTGCGTTCTCCAGATTTAAATCCGCCGCCACCACAATGGCACCGTCCGCAGCTAGAGCCACGCAGACACAGCGACCGATGCCGCTGCCTGCGCCCGTCACCAATGCTAGGCGTCCGCTCAGGAGCATGACTGCTGTGAAGTGGTCCTCTTCGCTTCCGATGATTCTAGTCTTCGGCGTCTTTCGCGGCACTTGGCCTAAGGAGGTATGAAAATAATAGACGGACGAACAATGGCGTTTACCTACGTCATAAAAAAGGAATATGGAAATATCGTCTGGCGTTCTTTACCAAGAGGCATAAAATGTCAACAATGAAGGTTCAATTTCCTGTGTTTCTAATGTCGTCTGTGCGCTTGAGACGGCGGCCTTAATATTTATTACGCAGACGTTTGTCTGGCAGGAATCTCAAGCTGCGGAACACTTGTGTTGCATTGCTGGACACCTGCGCGGTACTGCGTTAGTTTGTTTTTCCTGGAACTCTCCCTTTCGTTTTTTAATAGTTAGCTGCTCGGTATTTCTCTTTTTTTCACCAAAGCAGCAAGATAGAGCTAGAGCTCGCGTGCTTGTGGCATTGGCTGCAGTCTCAGTTTAAGGATGAACGGAATATACATCTGTGGCAGTTTGAGCCGCTCACGTTTGTACAACCCAAGACAAGTCCTAACAAATCCCTTTTCGCAGCGCTCCCTGGGCAACGCAGGAGACCGGATCGACCCTATGGATGTCTTATGCTTAGTGTGTGGTTCTGTCATGCACTATAGCTATACGAGACTTTAGTGTGTTTTTTTTTTTTCCTATGGAATGCGAAAGACGTTTTACTGCATATTCCATTTCTTTTTAGCCTTCCATAGGCAGGGTGTGCGCGCCGCTTCCCGCCACCATGACAGGAGGAGACAAATATTTTCGGTCATCCTATGTTGACCTTGTGCTTTGGTGGGTGTGTGACTACTCTTGGTTCCCTAGCGAGGAATGGCGTGAGAGCAACGCTGTATAAATTCCCCAGTGTCGTGATTTTCAGTTGCCGATATGCACAGGCACGAACAAGATGTCACAAGTAAAATTATTTTGATTATATCGAAAGGAAGGTGCATATCCTTGAATGCAGCAGTTCTGGAATGCACCGTCGTTACTTTTGTAACAAAATCCGATAAATATTTCTGAATTTCCTTCTAGATTTTTTCTCTCGTTTTTTAAGGTTGGTTAATAGAAGCCAGCACAACATTTTGACCTTTCTCGATCTTCATCGAACGAGCATTTCGGTACTACAGAAACTTAACATTTCAATTAACTGTGCTGCTACCCTGCATCACAAACGCGCAGTCCGCTGAGAGATCGTAGAATGTATCTTGCCCAGTACTGCCAGTACAAAACGCACGCTCATCACATGTGAAGACGCCCAGACGCTTGCACCATTGCACCCGTGAAAAACGAACTATTTGGGCGACAAAGAAATGCCACTACCTTGCCTATTTCTTCCGGCTTTCCCAGCCTTCCCATGGGAGTGCGCGCGGCCACCATTGTCCGCGCTTTTTCGGTTGTATGGTCGAGGACCTCTTGGTGAGGCCACCGACGGCTGCTTTTTACGCCACGCGGGCTCTATTAGCCATGAGGCTGCTCTTGGCCTTGACGATGCCAATAATCCCAATAGCGCAGTTGCTCGTCTTGCCTGATACCATTGTCCATGAATCCACCTATGGTTCTGCTTAGAAACCCGCTAAAACCACTCAATCACCTCTTATTAGAAAGATATAAGGTAGGGGCAGCAGTTTATGACGCTCCGTAAAAACGCTCAT
This sequence comes from Ixodes persulcatus, assembly GCA_013358835.2. Taxonomy (NCBI): domain Eukaryota; kingdom Metazoa; phylum Arthropoda; class Arachnida; order Ixodida; family Ixodidae; genus Ixodes; species Ixodes persulcatus. The sequence goes on along the minus strand of JABSTQ010001303.1, from coordinate 665 downwards.
CTCGGACGCTTTTCTACGTTCCGGTTTCTTATCGGAGCGTACCTCCGAGCCCGTGGCCCTGTTCCCCAGTGGCCGAGACACTCAACACACGTGCATCATACCTCCCTCCATCCTACGAAAGAGGCAAGGCGATGGCTTCACGCCGCGACCACCGGGAAGTAGGACCAAGGGTGAAAAGATGGCTTCAATAAGAAATCGAAACGTAGAAACGCTTACAAACTCCGTGTGTTTTGTTTTGTGTGTTTTTGTTTTCCAGAACGCCATCAAATGCTTCCTGCCCCCGCCTTATATCTTTCTAAAAAGACTTGATTTAGCGGTTTTCGATTATGCCTACCAAGTTTCTCACTAGAACATTGTTTATTTTCACTAATGAAAACTTAATTCGTAAATATGAGTTCATTATCTTGCTAATTATTATGTTTTTGCAGTCCTTGACGTCCGCCACGACTGGTTGTTTGTTCCCGCCAAAAATTTATTTTTATCGAATGCAGCATATTTTGGGGAATTTTAAAATCTTTCGGCAAACACCACCTTGTATATGCAATCAATTAGAGGCAGGAAGACACGTGCGAAAATCACAAACGAGCTTCGCACGAAATTTGCACAAAACAAAAACACTTTCTGTACCTTTTTTATTTTTTAACGACCCATGTAGAGGCATTTCT
>JABSTQ010001302.1:0-20159 GCA_013358835.2 Ixodes persulcatus | reverse complement strand
GTTCAAAGCCCCAACAAAAAGGACGTCGTCAAGCCATGATCAACGACATGTCCAAAGTCGTAAACAGGGTTATGACCCACTCTATTAAGAGGGCGCGGTACCTCTATTTATCGTCCGTTTCAGACACCAGATGGCGCGCGGCTCGCGACGTGGTTGAACGCGCGAATTCTAGATGGCGCCAGTATCGAAGCGTGAAAAGGCCCGCGTTAGCCGCTGCGTGAAATAGATCCCCGAAACGTGTCGTGTGACGTTGTTCTCCGGAGGAGGAAGTTTCTCCCTCCCTCGCGCGCGCTTGGTATGTCTCTTGTCAGTCAGCTCAGTGTGACGAGTCCGGCCTCTGCGCTGTGTGTTGCAGTGCGGTGTGCTCGTTTCTGTCGGAGGTGGGAATAAAAATGTCGGTCCCATTTTTACGACGCTCGTTTCTATAGCTTGGGTTTTTATTTCAAGTGACCTACAGTACCGCCTTTTCGAAATCGTATACTTTGCGGTGAGTGATTGAGAGTCATGTTAGCATTTTGTTTTGGTCAGCACTACACGTTGAATGAAGACCTTGGGCGGCGACGTAAACATGTGTTGCTCCCCAAATTGTGTCCAAGGTGCGCAGTGTTTAATTGAAATGAGATTGAAGGCGTGCGACCGTCGGTTGGTAATTGCGTGCGTTAGATTCACCTATTCAGTCTAACTATGTTTGTCAATGTCTTATCTGTTTCGACAAATGACATGGTCGAGTCTATTGATAACCTTAGGTAGACTGCACCTACGGAGTGTGCGGGCGTCAGATAAATTTGCATCGTTTGTGTGAATTAATAACTGTTTTCTCTCTTCCGTACTCGGTGCTATGCAAAAATCGCTGAGATGTTATGGTAGCGTTGTGTGGCGCCGTTTTGCACGCTGACTCGCTATTGCATTTTCTGTGCACAGTACGTGTTCAGATGGAATATGTCAAATCGTATTTCCGATCGATAAGATAGATTTACTTTGCTACAGTGTTAATTATATTTTCCTGATTTAATCTGGTCCGTCCCTGGTCTGAGCCTAAGTTCAAATTCGAGATTGCAGACGGACTTGGCGTCGTAACAGCCGTAATGCGCAGAAAGAAATTAGTACAATGAAAGAAAAAACAAACGAATACGAAGCGGCTCGGTGTTATAGAAGTAATGAGTGTACAAAAGATGCCATGGTACGTTTCCTTTTTTCTTGTTGAACGTTCTGAACCGTTGAGAAACGCTCAAGGTACCAGCTAAGACAACGAGCTGGCGTGAAATTTCATCGAGCGCAAAACGAGCGTCACTTTCGCCATGTGCTTTCATTTCGATATGGCTCAAAATGTGCGCGAAATGGTAGCAGGTAAGGGAGCAAAATTTAGATGTTGGGTCTGGAAAACTGCCAGACTCAGCCGTGTTGGGGCCATCTCTCGCGAGTCAATACGTCAAAGGTATTGCGCGTCGAACTGTACGTTTGAGTTATCCATTTGAGCGAAACCTTGATTTCGCAAAACTATTGTGCATTAGAAATATGCATCGTGTTAATGAGCTATAACTATACTCTATTTCATTTGCTGCGCGCAGTACTTGGAAGCCATGAGCGAGAAATAAAGGAAAGTTGCTTTTGTAGGACAATCGAGACGTGGATACCCACAAAAGAGAGTCTCGAAAAGAAGAGAGCTCCCACTTCCCCTTCTCTTCAAGTGTTGGGTTACGTTCTGAATCCTGCACCTTTGGTAACACTGCGTGCACCCGAAATCGCCTTCTTCACGGGAAAACACGGTGGCCTTCAGAATCGAGGGGTGCTACGCGAAAGCGAGCGACATGTCACCATCCCCATCCAGAACTAGGCATCTCCAAGTTTTATTCCCTACGACAAAAATGGGAAGAAAAAAAGTCCCGAGAACGAGGTGTATGCATGCATATATTGCGTCAATTTTCAGTTGCTTTCAACGGCAATAACAAATGCCCCAAAGAAGACATTTACTGAAGACGACCTCAAGCGCATCTACCTCTGCTGCGGTCCACAGAACGATTGTTTCCTGCGCCGTTGTGCAAAGTGCCCAAAAACGCAGAGCGTCTCGCTGCTGTCGCTCCATCTCGACTAAGACGAAGAGATCTGTTTCGCGTTATGGGACGCCGGCGAACTCGTCAAAAAGGTTATGGACACTTCCGCCTTCCTGCGGGAACTGGAGAGCGAAAAGTATACGAGGCATTCTTACATCCGTGACCTTCAACGAAGCCTGATACATGACACAAGAACCGCCTTACCACCCAAGGCAGTAATGTTCCACTTCGATTTTGCGGAAAAGTGGACAGAACTCTTCCCAACCGATGTGCAGAGTTTCCATTGGGAAAAACAAAACAAAAACGCAAGTGTCTCTCTTCCCAAGTGTGGTTACATCCACCGAGAGCCCGGATGTTTGCATTTCCACTCGCGCAACTGAGAGGTTTAAGCTTATGTGTGCATAGTTAGCGAATTTGCAGAGTGGGGCCGTTTCTTTCTGTGAATTGTAAGCCAATTAATGGTATTCCAGCTCAAAGTCCCTTTTCGCGTCACTTATACTCACCCCTTATAAAAGAAATTGCGGTGGCTTAGCTCGGCTATGCCAGGATATACGTAGCGTGAGCTTATGCGCACAAAATGAGAGGCGCTATCAAGCGGCTCCGGTGCAGCGTCAGACTTGGCTACTGAGCAACGGAGGCGCACAGCTGGCACGCGGCGACGCCAGTGCGTCTGCCGCGGCTATGACGTCCCTCCTCTGGAATGCGCAGACCGGCGAGGCGGGCGCGGCGGCGGCGGCGGCTCCGGCGCGCCAGCTGTGCGCCGTGTGACGTCACTGCTATTCGCGCATGCGCAGACTGGCGAGGCCCGTGCGGCGGCGGCTCCGGCGTGCCATCTGTGCGCCGTGTGACGTCACTGCTCCTCGCGCTTGCACTGCACGGCTCTTCGGGAGCCACGCGAAACTGCTCAACCTCGGCCAGTGTAGTTAACGCTACTAAAGAATTTTACCACAACTAAAGCTCAAAATGTTTGGTGCTGTGCGGCAAAGCCGCTATGACGAAGACGTCGGCTCGCTCCGAGTGAAGGTTTGTCGTAGCTTTTCCCTTTCGGAGGTCATATGTTACTCAATCTTTTGCCATCACAAGTTAATTCAAGTCACTGCAAAGTGCCAAGGGGAGTTTAAAGAAAATAAAAGGTGGAGTTTTTAAATATCGACGCCCAATCTTGCCACATTTTGAAAAATCAGCCACATTTCCGCGTTAATAACAAAAATATAATTAAGGGTGGGCATATTATCTTTATACATTCGTAAAGAATATTTAAACACGCGCATTTTAATATGTTTTGTGAAGTATTATAGAAGATGGTTTATTTGCGAAAAAATCGTGAATATGTCTCTTAAACGCATTTTATGCCATGTTTGATTTTTTTGTTTGCATAGAAATATTTTATTGATATTTTTAATTTTTTTTGTATAGATTGTATATCTCTTGTAAAACGCATTAAAAAATTCGTAGTGACGTGAAAGCTTCGATGAGGAGATGACGACTGTGCAAAGTAGCATTGCGAAATCTTCTCAATTTCCACGCCTCGAGCTTCTCTATTTTATATCTCAGCGAAAAAAATGTTACGGCGTTCGTATATAGCTGAATGTTTCTCCCAATAACATTGCTTTCATATATATTTTTAACAAAAATATCGAAATTATTACCCGGACCATCATTGCATGAACTGACGTGGAATCACCCTGAGTATAAGTGTTACTATTTTAAATAGGAGTATTTTTTTCCCTCGAGTATCCGAGCACATTTGTTACTTTTTTGCTATATACTTTCGAACCGCGGGTCAAATTGCCCTTGCGGAACGTGCGCATCGCACAGAAAAAAATGGTTGATGTCCAACTGGTTTCTGTTAAAAGGCCTATTTAGGAAAATTAATAACTATACACCAACTCATGTTTACAAACAAACCGGAGCGCCCGGTGCGCCCCTAGCGGACGCCACCGGCGCCGCGCATGCGCCATGGGGGTGTGGGCAAGAGCTCGCCGTCGCCCATAAACACACCATTGAAATGCGATGTTGTCGGCGTCAGTGTGAGTCCCCCTGCCCTTTTTCGCGTTCAAATTGTTGGTTCTACGTCTTCCTGGCGATGTCTGACTATCTTGAGCGGCGTAAGCGAAATTACCGAGGCTCGTTACACCGCAAAACTTCGCGTGAATAATGTGACATGTGGCGATTCATTCCGCGTGGGCGCCGCAGAATGTACGCTAAAGCCTGATTCGCATGATGAGATTTCGCTCGGAATTTTCAGTCGCGACGCCGCTCGGGCTGAAAAAGCGTGAACCGTAGCTGAGATGGTCGACGTCGATACTGACAATCGCAAGCTGAATCGGACCAACTGAATTAGGCATAACAAGTCGGTGATGGCCACTGGTAGCAATGATCAACATCTCCTTGTATCTACTGTTTACATCGAGCCTGCTTACCAACCTTCAAATTTAAGTCTTTTGAGGCCTGCACTTACTTCTTATCGCAAGTACCGGGTCAACATTTGGTCTACGGACCGGCGTCGTCTAAGAGAGCAGACGACAAGCAGAAACGTTTGAAAGAGCAGACGACAGTTCGAACAATCAGGCGGCCGTTTGAACTTGAAGACGCACTGAACGTAGTCCGCAGGTGGTCCGCACAACTTGACGGTTTTCTGGCGTTCATGTTGGAACAAAACAAATAAATCTGATGACCACAAGTAACCGTGAATTCAACCCAAAGTGCTTCCCGCCCAAGCAATCGTTGTCCGACGGCGTCTGCTTTTCCCTTTTCACGGCACATATCCAAATTCTCGGACGATCCGAGCACGTGAAAACAGACCTTCAAACCTTTCTCGACACTTTTGGTACGGCCCCAGTCGCGGCGTTTTGACGAGAAGGCAGGTTTTTGTCTAGTTTCTTTCAAAACAACGCAGGAATGCACGTCTGGCATGGGGACTTCTGCCCACAGCCCCACACCGGAAGTGCGACCGACGCGCCACCACCGCGCCGTGACGTCACAGAGATGAGTTCGCGTATAGGATGCGAATTAATATTCAGTAATGAACGCGTCAATGAGAAAGTTAACCTCTTCGTATTCATTTTTCGTCAGCAGACGTAGGCATTTTCGTGTTAATATGGCGAAAACATTTGTGAAAAAGTATCGTAATAGTAAAATTCTTATAATATTGCTTTTAAAATTTTAAAGATGAAGTTTCTTACGTGCCAGTTAGAACAGTGAGAAGGCATTCTTTAAGTGTACTTTTTTTGTTAGCTGAAGTGCGTCATTTTATGAGAATTATATCTTTCGCGGCTGCAGAGTCACGTCATACAAGCCTTCAGGGCATTGACGGGCTGGAATATTTATATTTAAAATACACAAAGGGAAAATATTTATTATTATTATCATTATTTTTATATAAAACTGATTCTTGATTATTATTATTATTATTATTATTATTATTATTATTATTATTATTATTATTATTATTAATAACTAGAAACATTCCGGACATAATTGAAGAACACAAAATCACCGCACCTTTCAAACATATATAGCATGCGCAGCATTTTACGGCCTTCCGATAAAGCAGTCAATTTGGACGCGTCTCTGATTTCCGGTTTCTTTAACGCATCCACATTCAGTGGTGTTTTTTTTGTATCGAAACGCTGTAAAATTATTTGCGTGCCATACACTGGGCGCTCCACTTCAATTTAGCCAAATTTTAAAAATAGTTTGGTGCATTTTAGAAAGACGAAACCAAAGGAATAAGTTTGTTGATTGTTTGTACCATGTCAGGCTATTTTTTTTGTATTTTGCCCAATAAAGTAATTACTTACGACTAATTATTAAACTTTTGAAATATTTAATTCACAGCAAAAGTTGCTGTGCACAAATTCACGACAAAGTTGTAGAGCGTCCTCAGAAACATCCAACTCAGTGCCCGTTGTTAAGAAATCTCTAACACAGTTCGTTTTTCCGGGCTTAAAAAAAAAAAAAAAAAAAAAAAAACGTAAATTATGACGATCAAAAAAAAAAAAAAAACACACGAAAAAACACGTATCTGTCAACAGTGCCTTGTCAACAGTGCTCCATTCTGCTTGCGGGCCTAGTTTATTCAAGCCACGGCTGAGAGCGCTATAATACAAAACGTAAAACGGAAGGTGACGTTTTTTTTTATAATTTGCGTTTTTCTTTTTAAGAAGCTGATAAAAAATAACAATATTAAGGTTTCTTAAATAAAAACCACCGAATTGTATGTTTATGAGGACGCTCTACAACTTTGTTTTTGAAACTTTTGCTCTCGATTGAATATTTCAAAATTTCATTAACTGATCTTAATGAGTTAATTGGGCAAAAAAAAAAAAAAAGAGCCTGACTTACCACAAGCAATGAGCAAACTTATTCCTTTCGTTTCGTCTTTCTAAAATGCACCAAAAGAGTTTCAAGCTTTCGCTAAAATTAAGGGGAAACACCCTTTATCCTTCTAAAATCTCTAAATTAGTGGTCTTCAATGATGACCAAAACGTTTCCGGTTAAAATAATCCGTTTGATTTTACTAATTAGAAAGATAATTACTTAAAAGTAATTAAGAACCAATCATACAGAACACTATTAATTTTCCTAATTTTTTTTCTTTAGCAAAAACCATAGAAATATCAATCTTTTTCTATGCGATGCGTACTTTACGCAGAAGCGATTTAAGCCGCGTTTTTTTAAAGACGAAATGCAGTCTGTATATTTGATGTGACAGCCACTGGATGTGATTAACGATTGTCAGCGAGTGGAAACACTTGAGTACTAGCTGCAGCTGACTTAAATCTGGTATTTGAAGATACCATAATCTAATATGTTTTTCTTGTATGACTCAAAGCAACACGGTCCGACGTAAAAGAGACTTGAAGTTTTATTAATAAAAATTTTATCACAGCAAAAAAAAAAAAAACACACACAAAAAAACGGCCTTTGAAAGGCGTTATCAGCTTAACGTGATGGATGTTTTGTATGAAATCACTTAAAGATTTAAGTTGGTTTTGGAGTGTCTGGTTGATCTTATACTATTCCAACATGAATCAATATCAAAAGTGTTCTTTTCATCCATGGCGAATGCGAGCACAAACCTGTTGGCCATTTCAAAGCGGAGGAGGTCATAGGTTTTCACCAAAGTTGTAAACATAACGGAACTGCGGCAATTCGCCGTGAAATAAAAGCATTTCGGAAACTCAATTACATTACTTGGTTATCTGTCAAAGGAAAAATGTGACATTACAGTTTTCACGTAAACAATAACGAGATCATAACTGAAAAGCGAGCGGCAGGCGAGCTGGTGTTTTGCAAAATGTATTTGAATAGTAACGTCATTGTGCTCACTCCAGGTAACGGAATCGTATAAACTCGGTCCACAAAATCTTTGAACTCATTTCAGGTTTCGTTCGATCAGCGCGCCAAGACGCTGGTCATTCCGTACGGACTTTTTGCACCTCTCATGAACCGGGTCCCATTCACTATGGAAGGCCTGTTCGTGCCCCTCCTGGGCGCCGGAATCCTAAGGGTCCTGCTTCCCCGCCCGGATGGCATCTACTCCTGGACGTCATCCCATCAAGCCCACCTGGACATCGCGGCGGACTGCTTCGGCTCGCAGCTATCTCTGTACAGTCACGTGGCCACGGAGGTCGCCTTCGAGTCCGCCCTGCTGAGTCCGCTGTTCGACCTCTATCGCAGGAAACTACACGAAGACCGAATGGAGGGTCTGCGGCTGCACGAAGAATACGACAACGCGCAGGTCTTCTTCGTGCTCTGGGCGCTGGGGCACTGCGGGACGCACAACGGAGCCCACGTGGTCAACGGGGCCGCGAAGAACTATGTTCGCTTTGAGAGGACGTTCGGCTGTTCGTGCCTGAGTTCAATGTTTGTGTCCAAGCGCTGTTCCTTTTGGGTATAGATCATGGTGTCGGTTTTTTTTTTTTTTTTATAAGCTTTGCGAAAATGGTTTTCAGTGTATCTCTTGCTGTGTTCGTGTTCGCTTTGTTACTTACGCTACTCTGCCATATGTATAAGATAAATTAAGAGGAAAAAATATTCTAGCTGACTATATAATGCTTTTTTATACACAACACGAGGAAAGTTGTATTTTAGAGCCTTGTTAATAAAAAAAAAAATAAACATTATTCTTGAGTCACTTTGGTAGCTCGGCTGCTGTCGAGTGGGATCTCACCCCTTTTCAACGCGGCCGCACTGCCTTTTTGAATAGCGTATCAGAGCGACATTACGAGCCTATAATTACACTTCATTTTTACACATCGTGTTTGATGGGGAGCTGGCGATGTTCTGTGCTCGTTCCCGTTGCTCGAGCTCTTGGTTGCCACGCTCGAGCTCCTTTCTCCACTGTGTTTTTTTTTCTTGGGATGGCTGGTTGCTACAGTTACTCACCCTCCAGCAACGAGGTCGGTGAAGCACGTCGAGTTGCTGCGATATAGTAGGTGGTCAGGAGACAGTGTGTCGGGGACGGTCAGGCCGGCCTTGAATGTTGTGGCTACTGAAAGTGTTTGGCGAAGCAATAGGTAGTTGTTTTAATGTCATCAGAGTTCCTGTAGCGTCAATCTTTGTATTTTTGAAGTCAGAACAAGAGAGACTGTCAACATGGGCAGGTTTTAGGGGATCAATACAAACAATGTCTTTTCGGCCATAGGCATCCGTTATATGAGCTAGACTGGCATGAGCGGGACAACTTGGCAAGGGGTGACGCGATAGGTTTGTTAGTTCCACAGATATGTTCCGCTGTGAAGTTGTACTGTTGAATTCTGAAAGGGAGGCGCTCTATTCGTGCAGAGGGACGGGTCCGGGGGTTAGTGAGGTGGATACATGTGGTTCGTTGTCCGTGCGGAGCATAAATGTGTTGACATATACATACAGCTGAATGTGCTCAATGCCCTGAACGACTGCAAGTAGTTCACGTTCAATTTGAGAGTGCCATGATTTGGTGGGGGACAGAGCCGGCTCGACTCGTGTAAGCGACAATCTCATTTGTGTTTTTCTTTTTCTGTGAGAGTGTATTACGCCGAGTCTAACGGGGAATACGTCAAGTGTGAGAATTTGTTGTTTTGCATCGTCAAAAAACGCCAATTTTCGTACTTCCAAAAGTTTTGTCTTTAAGCTATCCAGGAAAACTTGCTCTTTAAATCCCCATACCCATTTGATATTTTTCTTGGCGAAGGGTCGAAGAGGGTGTGTGAGGTCAGCAAGATTGAACAGAAAGAGTCCGTTGTAGTTTAAATGGCCAAGCACACTTCAAATTTCATGTGCACTGGTAGAAGCTTCCACTTTCTGAAACGCTGCGATCTTTTGGGGCTCTGCTGTAATGCCAAAGGCGGAAAATATGTGACCAAAAAAGCAGAGCTTTATAGATATAAACATGAACTGCCGCTTGCTTCCCAAGCGACTTCCCGCCGCTCCGTCTTTGAAAGCCTGTCGAGCTTGCTTATGACACCAGTGCTATAGAAGTCATAAATGCTACACGAACCACAAAGTTGAAGATTTAACGAGGGCCTTCGAGTTTACAATATCACATCTTGGAGGATGCAAGTTGGTTTACAAGAATACTCGGAACTTCTTAACAGATCTCGCACTCCTTCGTTCTTTTGGCGTCCATCTGGAGAATTGATGGTTAAACGTTTCATCGACACTTCAAGTAGCAGGGTGGGCTTTGTTTACTCTTTTTGTAAACCGGAAGTTCTCTGGGACGTCAAAGACTGAAGCACCGCCTGGTCGAGTTTGCCATGAAAAGACTCTATAGGAAGAAGGGCATCATCCTAAACTGAAGGACATTGAGGCACCATAGACTGGCCAAACCGCAGTAAAACGAACAACAATTTTGAAGGTGTCTGAATGTCGACAAGTTTCATTGTCGGTACAACTTATGCGATTTTGTTGAATGACGCAGGTAGAAATCGGGATGGCACGGTTGATCGACTGGCCTTGAATGTAGTGCGGAATGGGAGACGGTTGTCGGGTGGATATCCGGAGCTATCGGGCTGTGTCGTTCCGGGTCAGGTGGAGGATATATGGGTCACAAGACTACAGTGTACTAGAATACGGGGTAGTATTGTGACAAGCGGCTCGCGTGAGGCGTGTGGTGTAGATCGTGCTAGGTGTCAACACCGGCGCATCGGCAGCAGGGTACAGAAAAGCAGCATGTTGTGTAACTACAAATACCTGCATGCAGAGGCAGAAAAAAACTTGCGCATTTTAACGCGGAAGTTTAATGCTGTGGTGGTGGTCGGCTGAAATTTCTTCATCAAGACATAAGACCGCGGAACGCCGGCGTCCGGCGTTTGGTTCTCATGTTCTGACGTGTTCGACGTGTGCAGTGAAGACAAAGGCAGCTAACTCTCGTGTTTTCATCTCACTCAGTTTCTTGGAGCACAATAAAAAGTTTATATCATCACGATAGAGCTCCGCTGCCGGTTAACGCACAGCGTTCCGCCGAGATCGCTTAACGCGTCGGCCCTGCGCCACCTGCGTCTCCTTTTGCAAACAGTGCAACGAGCGGCCATCGCGCCGATGCGAAGCACGGCGGAACGCTGGGCGGTCCTGGGCGGTATCGCTAGAGCGCTTGTCGAATGGGAAAACTATAGAGTAGTGTAAACTTACTTTTCTCTAAAGCTCTAATGCCCGTATCTTCACACCGCTTACATTGCATCTTAGTCACTTGTCATGTACGTGCACTTGGTATGTGCGAACCCCGATAGGAGAGCGTTATATATATCTCTTCACGGCAACTCAGGCAACCAGGAAATGGAACTACCTTACCGCTGAAAAAAAGCATTCAATGTACTATTTAAATACCTCAAGCTCAGGAATAATGATACCAAAATGTCACGGAGCTCGAGACGCAAAATGTACCCGCAATCAGATCCGTGTATTCGCAACTTTCAGCGATGGTGGTACCGCGGTGTGAGAATCGCGCTCCCTAGCTCCTGGATGATTGGCCTCATAATAAATGGGCTTGCCTACACCTTCCTGGAGTGAAAAAATAATGTAAGGCTCTAATACTGCTTGTATATAGCAAAACTAAAATTACTTACGCGTCGCAGACCCAGCCTCGTACCGCTGTTCTACGACGATCATCCAGATGACAGCCATTTTGATAGGCACCAGTGCGCCCCCTAAAGGTCGTGAAAGTTGCGAATAGAGAGAGTTTGGCCAATGGGGGGCGCATGCAGAGTCACTGCACCAGACGCAGAAATAGGGTTTGACATGCTCTCTTGGCCAACCGGAAGCCGAAAAGAATCCTCTAGCTGTGGTAGCGAGAAAGTGTTTTAATCATAGATATGTGGTTTTAATAAGAGCGTAAGAGTTCAATTTAGCAACCCTTCGTTGTTGAAAGTAGGGAGCACGTTATGTTTCGAATATGATCATGCAGAAATATGTAAGACACGAATGTGCCGCTCGAACCCTGCTTTGCTCGAACACTGTGTGACCGCTCGGAGGGTAGATTCCAGGCCCTTGGTGCCTGGCGTACGGATTATGTCGGTCGTTCGGTTAGTCGCGCTCTTCCACCATGATTTTGGATGACCGTGATTGAAACATCACGTGTACCATATTTTCAGTCACCGAGAGTCACTCCGACGCGCTTATTAATTTCGTTTCTCGCGGCCACCGATAGGGTATTATTTCCGGCTTCTGGTTGGCCACAATCGAACTTGTGAAGACGCCCTGGAACACGCCCAGCACGCTTTCGGCCAATGGCGTGGGGCTGGGGCTCCCGCTACCACGGGACTGATGATGTAAGAATACACAGAAAGAATAAAACACGTGAAGGACGAACACAGACACACACAGTTCTTTCTTGCTTCCATTGTCTGCAATTCGGCGTCATCTTGTTGAGCCTTCGCCAGTCTGGAGAAATCCAAGTCAGGGGGCGCAGTGAGTGTCTTGATACGTGAAAGAGCATCGGCCTGCTTCATTATTTGCTCAAGGCACGTGACGCAGATTGGTTGTATACTCGAAGATGTATGCGAGATGACGAATTTCGCGGTCCGGGTACGAGGTCCGATTAGCATCAAAAGCGAAGATGAGGGGTTTGCGATTGGTCAGGACGTGGAAAATCCGGATTCCAGGAAGAACCGGTAGTGTCTGCCCGCTGCGTAGATGGCAAAGAGCTCACTACCGAACGTGCTATAGCGCGTCTCTGCTGGCTTCAACTTCTGAGAGAAGAAACCAAGTGGAAACCAACCCGTCTGGTCGTACTGTTGAAGTACAGCTCCAACTGCGACATCGGAGGCGTCAGCCATGAGCCTAGTCGGCGCGTGGGGTCGCGGATAAGAAAGGAGTGTTGTTTCTATGAGGGCTTGCTTCGCTCTCGCGAATGCATTTAGTGCACTTGAGTTCCAGTCGATCGGTGCCGTGGGGCTTTTAGGTGATCGCAGCAAGTCTGTGAGTGGCTTGAGAATTTTGGCGCAGTTGTTGATGTATCGCCGGTGAAAATTTGCAAGACCCAAAAATTCTCATAGTTTGCGAATTAAAGTTGCTTGGGGAAAATCCCTGATGATCTGCATGGACTTTAGATGGCAACGGATGAATACCTTGAGGCGTTACTCGATGTCCCAGGAACTCGAGATCGGATGTTCTGAAAACTGTAAAAGAGAAACTCAAGAAGACTGAGTCAGTGGATTTGACTGTCGGATCGCCAGGGTGCTGTTCACGTTCCGGACAACACCACATAGTCTTACCTGACGCACCCCGGCAGAGCTGCTCATGGGTCGGCGCTTGAAGACAGCATTGGACTTATTGCGGCCGGATCTTCGAGGCAAGGTGCAGTTCCGACATGCAGTTGCAGAAAAATGCATACAGTGACCGGTCGGCACTAGTAGAGCCGGTGCCCCGGCTAGAGGATGCTGCTTGGGCCAGGGATTTCAGGCCAGGACCTCGCTGAGTACCTGCGATTGCTGGGGCGACCACCAGCGCATCGCCGGCCGAGGTTCAGCTGACAGATGGTTCAGTTTGGAACCGTCATGAAGACCCCCTGCGGCATCTGGTCACGGAGGCTGAACTAATGGATGACGAATCGGGACAGGAACTGCCGCAGTACGTCGGGCAGCAGCTAGAGGATGCAGACGGGGCAGCTCCACGGGTGCAAATGAAGCTGGCGAGCGATTTCCAGCCCGGCATCCCAGCAAAACCAGGGGTGTCCGTCCAGTGGCGTACCAACTTGTTTTTGAGTGTGTGTGTGTGTGTGTGGGGGGGGGGGGGGGGGCAAACCAACCCCCCCGGGTCGCATATTTTTACTATTTTACTAGTGATTGGCCGAACGTTTCCCGAATCGAAAATTTGACGCCGAATCTTGCGATTCGGCGGAGCTGAACTCTTGCCGAACTTTTCAAAAGATTCGGCAAAAAGGTTTATTTTTATTTTTTCTTAACTTAAATACAACATGTAGTGCCTATTGACACAGTTATTACTAAATAAGGTGATATTCTGCGAGATAATTGTATCGTTGTCGCTTTTGTGCATTTACTTGCAATTTGTGGGGTTCTCTATCGAGGTCCCTCTACTTATAATCGCCGCCCGATCGGTATGCGCTCCGCTCGTCACCCAGGGAGTGACATAGCACAACGAGAAGACAGCGAATGGGTTTACTGTACCTCCCGGTTGCCCGTCGTCGAGAGCCGGTAGTCCGGGCCTGCCGACCCTTGTTGTCGCCCGTCGTTCAGAGCTCACAGTCGGAGTCCGTGTCCAGGCCTGCGGATCGCCTTTCCCACGCCAGCGCTTGGTATACGCTGACTGTCCCGGGCCATCTCTGCCCGAGTCTCACTGCGGAACCACCCCGGGATCGTCGTGGCCTAGACCAGATGGCCAGGGCTCGCCGTTTCCACCGGTCTTGCTTTAGACCTCGCTGGTGGACCGCTCCGGGGTTCGCCATGGGCAAGGACAGGCAGCCCGGCTCCGATATTTCTGCCCAGCTTCAGCCTCGCGTAGCACGTACTGTCTCGCGCCAGCTCGTGTCTTCTCCGCCGACCACCTGTCACGTGCCTTCTGCCTCGTCTTTCACCCTCGGCTCCCACAAAGTTTAGTGTCTGCTTCCAGAAAGTGACGTGACAACGAGGTTGGGTAGTAGCCGGCGCAGTCATGAATCACGCTACGAGAGTTTTGATTTGGAGACTTCATCAGCGCACGCCCGCAAGTGTGTTTACATTGTCAAAATGAAGGCAATCACTACGTTCTTACTTTCTCTGGGAGTCGCCGTTTCGTGCGCGAAAACGAATGCAACGGTTGCTGACCCTTCACCGGAAGAGATAACAATATTGTAAATATGCATGATTTTCGAT
This sequence comes from Ixodes persulcatus, assembly GCA_013358835.2. NCBI lineage: Eukaryota > Metazoa > Arthropoda > Arachnida > Ixodida > Ixodidae > Ixodes > Ixodes persulcatus. The sequence goes on along the minus strand of JABSTQ010001302.1, from coordinate 5,818 downwards.
TTGACTCACTTGACGTCAGCTTTGCAAGAAAGTGTGCGTTCCATATTCGCAACGTGCCGTTTTTAACCTTTAAAATTCCGGTTTCTGGTGTTAGGACACAAACGGACGTTTTATTAAGATGGGGAGATTTAGGAATGTCGGATGTGCAACGTCAAGCATGATAGTTCTGTGCTTAGTTTTATGCAGATACATGAAAATCGCGAAATAACGCGAACTAAAAAGCAATATTATTCTGTTTTGTCACAAACTTGTGAGCCGAAAATAGGATTGTTATAATAATAATAATAATAATTTTAAACATTTTAGTGAAATAACCGAGACTGAGGTAATGACAGACGACGAGATGGAAGAGAAGGAGAACGTCTCAAACACAGCTAAACCTTTATTGAGGTAAGAACCCTTTATATACATAGGTTGCACTGACGTCACATCGCATACCTTTGACCACCATGTAAGAGGGGGAGAGGGAAGCTGCTTTTGTAAGAATTTTGAGCGACGGGTTAATCTTCCATAATCTTCTGGGAGGAGAATAGCGACGCCTGTGCAAATCCGGGAGGCACAAAAGAGGGTCTTGTAAGAAGGGGAGCTCCTTCTTGCCCTCGCCTCTGGTGGTCATAGGAGCGCTCTTTGAATGATGTCACGTGCAACACATGTACAGGGTTGGAAAAAGAAGGAAGGAAAGGGAACCCTTCTTCACATCACCTCTCTCCACAAAAGACGCGACACCACCTCTCTCTACAAATGACACGACACCGGACCTCTAACAATGGGGTGAAACCAACAAAAAAACTGACAACACCAAGGATGACACATCATAAAAAAAAACACGCTGGGAAAACTGCAGATTGCACTGGACCTTTCACCGAGAAAGTCAGCTATAAGACTACACACACAAAAAAGAGAAATAATGTTAACAATACCATTAGAGATTTAGAAATCGCTTCCATTCCGCATCTAAAGACAAAGAAGGCATGTTCACTGCATTCCTATGCTTTGTTATTGCGATTGACTCTTACAGCAGGCGCTTGTGGTCGTTTTTTTCTGTTAAAATTGTGGTTGTCGAGTTCCATAAAGGCACGCAATTCCTACACTCCTGATTATGCTTGGATACCTCGGAATATGGATCCCTGTTTTTGACACAACGTTTATGTTCGCCTAGTCTATCATTAGAACAATGCTTCGTTTGACCTATATAGCACAAACCACAATCAAAAGGGATCTTGTAGACTAAACCTAAAATACCTGTAACACACTTTTCCCTGTGTTTTTTAAACAATCTTTCTGGGCGGAAGCGAACGGAGTTAACCGTTTCAAACTGCTGTCTGTGCTAAACGCCATGCGAAAACCGAACTTGTCACAGACTGATTTTAAATTGTGTGAATTCTTATGAAAAAACGGTTCGACTACAAACTTTTCGTGCTCGGGCATTTTCCTAACTTGTTTGTCTTTTGCAACAATGTACGAAAGCTGCTTGGAAATAAATTCTTGAGGATACTTTGCAACATTTAGCCGGGAAAACACAACTTGAATCGACGTCATAATGGAGTGCCAACATGACTTTTGAACCGCGTAGTTAATCATGTTTCGAACCAATCCTGCCTTGACATGCTTTGAATGGCAACTATCAAAGGGAAGTACTGGTTTAGCCTTTTCTTTGCCATACGACTAACATAAACCGGGAACCCATCAGAGCTGGAGGTCTAAATCCTGAAGTACGTTGTTGGCTGGCTTTTTATAGAAAACTGCAACTCCGGTGCCTCTCTGTACACGATATTCTCGATGGAACCAGCAAGGGCTGAGTCACGGACAGATACCAATATGTCATCCACGTATCTTCTAATAAGTACTGAGCTCGGGTGATAATAGTTTGATCATCTCATGCAATTTTAGGTCTAAGCTCCGGAGGTATATTTCAAAAAGGGCCGGGGCAACAGCCGAACCAATATACATACGCCTTGACGTTGAATGTATTTCCGCTCATCATAGTTTACCACTGTCGACTTTCGGTACTGTTCAAGTATTCTTAGAAAATTATTGATCTCTATACCAGACTGGGACTGAAACCGAACTAAATTCTCCTCTAGAAACGAGCGGACCCTAGAAAGCGAAATGGCTGGTTGGAGTGAATAAATAAATCCTTGATATCCAGGGAAAAATCGTGCAAACTTTACAATGAAACGGTTGAATATCTGATATCAAATCCATGGAAGAACCTAATGCTAACGGGCGTTTGAAATCTAGGCAAGAAAGACCAATCTGAAGGAACTTGGAGACGGTTTTTTGCCACGTGCCATCTTCGTTAGTAACTACTCTCAGAGGAAGGTCAACCTTGTGGTCTTTCAAAAATAACTTAATGGCAAACGTGTCTTTCAAGTTACCATTCAGTCTAGGCATCCAAGGAGGTAAAGTCACTGTCCTTAAAAGCCCTTACTATTTCTCTCTTGTGTCGGCCCAGATCCCCATAAAAAGAACGAAATAACCCAGAAACAGCGAGGTTACATTTCTCCTGAAACTTATTGGAAGGCAGAACAGCAAACAGCCCCGATTTGTCTGTTTCAAAAAGCTCCACCTCTTTCACTTCCAACTCTTTTTTAACCCGGGTTACCTTCCTAAGGTTTCTAACATCTGTCCTGTACGAAGCATCTACTAAGGACGACATTCTCTTAAAAGCCGTCGACACAAGAGCACTTTTCTCAGTTGGTTGTGAGACAGCGTTAGACATAACGTTAATTGCAGAACAAATATCCAAACGAGAGGGCTTCACGTTCACGCAAAACTTCGGACCATTGGCTAGACAATTCGCAGTTGATTTGGTGAGCTGTACGCCTAAGGGATTTACGAGAGCAGTTTACATCGCGGTAACCGTTGACATGAACCCAGGTTTCGGTGACTTGCTTGTTCTTATCTTCTGCCTCAGGGACCGGAAAGTTGTATTACAGTATTTCAAATTCACTGCTTGATACTGAGTATATAAAGTCGAAGCTTGAAAATGTTCTCCAACAGAAAGCGGTCCCTAACTGTTCATTAGAGAACATTTTCAAGCTTCGACTTTATATACTCAGTGGAAAGCAGTAAATATGAAAGACTGTAATACAACTTTCCGGTCCCTGAGGGAGAAGATAAGAACAAGCAAGTCACCGAAACCTGGGTTCATGTCAACGGTTACCGTGATGAAAACTGCCCCTTTAAATCCCTTTGGCGTACAGCTCACCAAGTCAACTGAGGATTGTCTAGCCAATGATTCGAAGTTTTGCGTGAATGTGAAGCCCTCTCGTTTAGATATTTGCTCTGCAATTAAAGTCATGTCTAACGCTGTCTCATAACCAGCTGAGAAAAGTGATCTTGTGTCGACGGCTTTTAAGAGAATGTCGTTGTTAGTAGATGCTTCGTCCAGGACAGATGCTAGAAAACTTAGGATGGTAACCCGAGTTAAGAAAGAGTTGGAAGAGAAACAGGTGAAGCTTCTTGAAACAGACAAATCGGGGCTGTTTGCTGTTCTGCCTTCCAATAAGTTTCCGCAGAACTGTAACCTCGCTGTTTCTGGGTTATTTCGTTCTTTTGATGGAGATCTGGGCCGACACAAGAGAGAAGTAGTAAGGACTTTAAGGACAGTGACTTTACGTCCTTGGCTGCCAGACTGAATGGTAACTTGAAAGATACATTTGGCCATTAAGTTCTTTTTGAAAGACCACAAGGTTGACCTTCATCTGAGAGTAGTTATCAACGAAAAGGGCACATGGCAAAAAACAGTCTCCCCGCTCCTTCAGAATGGTCTTTCTTGCCTAGATTTCAAAAGGCCGTTAGCATTAGGTTCTCCATAGATTTGATATCAGATATTCAACCGTTTCATGGTAAAGTTTGCACAATTTTTTCCTGGATACCAAGGATTTGTATTATTCACTCCAACCAGCCATTTTGCTTTCTAGGGTCCGCTCGTTTCTAGAGGAAAAGTTTGTGCGGTTTCAGTCCCAGTCTGGTATAGAGATCAATGATTTTCAAAGGATACTTGAACTGTATCTAAAGTCGACAGTGGTAATCTATGATGAGCGGAAATACATTCAATGTCAAGGCGCATGTATTGGTTATACTGTCGGCCCGTCCCTTTCAGAAATATACCTCCGGAGCTTAGACCTAAAATTGCATGAGATGATCAAATATTATCACCCGAGCTAAGTACTTATTAGAAGATACGTGGATGACATATTGGTATGTGTCCGTGACTCAGCCCTTGCTGGTTCCATCGAGAATACCGTGTACAGGGAGGCACCGGAGTTGCAGTTTTCTATAAAAAGCCAGCCAACAACGTACTTCAGTATTTAGACCTCCAGCTCAGATCGGTTCCCGGTTTATGTTGGTCGTATGGCAAAGAAAAGGCTAAACCAGTACTTCCCTTTGAGAGTTGCCATTCAAAGCATGTCAAGGCAGGATTGGTTCGAAACAGGATTAACAACGCGGTTCAAAAGCCATGTTGGCACTCCATTATGACGTCGATTCAAGTTATGTTTTCCCGGCTAAATGTTGCGAAGTACCCTCAAGAATTTATTTCCAAGCAGCTTTCGTACATTTTTGCAAAAGACAAACAAGTTCGAAAAATGCCCGAGCACAAAAAGTTTGTAGTCGTACCGTTTTTTCATAAGATTTCCCACAATTTAAAGTCAGTCGGTGACAAGTCTGGTTTACGCATGGCGTTTAGCACAGATAGCAGTTTGAAACGGTTAACTCCGTTCGCTTCCGCCCAGAAAGGTTGTTTAAAAAAACACAGGGAAAAGTATGTTACATGTGTTTCAGTTATAGTCTACAAGATACCTTTTGATTGTGGTTTGTGCTATATAGGTCAAACGAAGCGTTGTCCTAATGATGGACTAGGCGAATATAAACGTTGTGTCAAAAGCAAGGATTCATTATCTGAGGTATCCAAGCATATTCAGGAGTGTAGGAATTGCGTGCCTTTATGGAACTCGACAACCACAATTGTAACAGAAAAAAAACGACCACAAGCGCCTGCTGAAAGAGTCAATCGCAATAACGAAGCATGGGAATCCAGTGAACAAGCCTTCTGTGTCTTTAGATGCGGAATGGAAGCAATTTATAAATCTCTAATTGACCCTGTAAGTGCCTACGTCACAACATGGTGTCTGGGTCCAAACAAACCGTTGCTAGGGGCGTTGGTATGGACTAATGCACGGAGACTCCACATTAGGCTAGATTTTTGCTTACAAGTAAGTAAATAATTTTTTGTAAGCAACCTAACTTCTTGATATCTAATTATGAAGATCTTCTTGTCGTCTCAGTGTCGTATTGCAACAATGAAAGCAATTTCTGAAGTATTACACTCCGCTTTGCTTTGGTAGCAGACGACACGATAGATTTGCTGGCCTCTGTTGCAGCGGGCGTCTTCATTGAATTGCGTAGGTAAACGAGCGACAAAAACAAGTGCATCGCCATGGCCGTAGAGGCCTCCGCAATGTGAGTTTTTTTTCTGTGAAGAACCCAGCTTAGTTCAGAGGGGTGAAATTGCCGTAAAATCAAACCACGTCATGCAGATCAGTTACGACCACGACCTGAAGTGCATTAGTGGCGTAGTGCAGGCCAGCATGAGAAACAAATCGTACGCCGTCGAGGGAAGTCGTTTATTATTATTATTATTATTGAGGTTGTCAGGTCATTAAGAATTGCATGTCTTTCGCGATTTCGCAGTAACCAGTCGCAGCGATGGTTACAACCAGAGATGGCAAAATTACTTTCAAAAAGTAATTAAATTACATTACTAATTACTTTTCTGAAAACTCCAAAAATGTAATTAAATTCCATTACAAAT